>CAKOFT020000034.1:0-67975 GCA_933228735.2 Amblyteles armatorius | reverse complement strand
ACCAAGTCTTTCATGCTCTTGAGATCGATATTCCTGTGTCTGACATTCTACGTGTTCGTTCGATGGACCGCAAATTGCCGGCTGGTGACGGTCGACAATCTATGACTCCTATCTCTCCATCTAATTTTTTTGTAGTGGCTCTCAAATCACAACAGATCCGCGACTTGATAATCGATAAAAAGCGCGCTAAGCGCGACATGTACGTGAAGGACATATTTGTTTCGGAACATGTTGGCAAGATCTATCTCAACGAGTTGTTACCTACTGAGAATTACAATTTACTCCGGCGCACGAGAGATAAAGCCAAAGCGAACGGTTATAAATATGTGTGGCTCAAATTTGGCAGAATATTAGTCAGACAATGTGACGGGGCTAATGTAATTCGGATAAATTCCAATAATGATCTCGCGCTTCTCGTGTGATAATTGCCTCAGCTACCATCCAGCATTGAGACCTTCGGACTGTCAGAGTATATACCATCACGATTTTATAGCGTTCTCTTTGGCTACTTATTTTGTTATTTTATTAGTCTATGTTGTGTTTTCTTTCGCTACCTCTTTTGATACTTTATTACTCTTTATTAAGTTTTCTTTTGCGACTTCTTTTACTCACATATTTGTACTATTAATAATTTAGTCTCAAGTACTTATTTATCAGTTTTTGTAAATTTGCCCCATAGTTATCTTGGGCATAAATAAAACATCAATCAATCAATCAATCAATTTCTCTCCACCGACGACGCACCAGCACCACCAGCGCCTCACCCTGACCACCCTCTACCACCCTAGCGTAATGCGGGGGAGGGGGGAGGGGGATAACCACCTTCGTGCTGAACAGCCGGGCCTGCCGGCCCGGCCGGGCAGCACTTCCCCCCCACTCCGAGACGCCGCCATCTTGAAAATCCGTATAGGTACTGACAGTCTAACCCCCGCCACCACAGGCGACCGCCGCCATCTTGAAATCCGTACAGGTACTGCAGTCTACTCCCGCGTCGTTCCGCGAACTCCTCACGATCCGGTGTCACGATGAATCCCGCGTCGGACCCACGCCGTGAGCACGTTGGCAGGTACCACCTCGCTGAACAGGATCAGCGAGCGAGGGTCTTCGGTTCACTTTACCATTCCCGCAATGAAACCGCCTGCACGGGTCGATCAGGTTACTGAATTCACTCAACCGATAACAGTCAGGCAGATAATCGGGCGAAAATGGGGTAGTGAACCACGCATGCAAACAATTTTTATTTTTTAAATTTCATTTTATTATTATTTTTGTATGTATATACATTTTATATTCTGGCACGACAAAAATGTTTAAATATATTTTTATTGAGGTATGAATTACTCGTATTGTTCCCTTTTCGTTGCACTGTCACTTTTTGCAAGTTAACTTTTATACTCTTATTTACTTATTTTAATTTACAACTTATACCGTATGTTAATTTTCATCGATTTCACTCTTAGTTCTTCTTTTATTCAATTTAAATCTCCTGTCCGTTCAGACCTGCGAATGGTGAGTTCGCTCGGTGAGAACCATGAACATACAATAGTCTCACTTTTGAGTCAAGGCGTTAGCCCTTTACTCGGGGACGGAGATCTCGCCGTACTGCCTTGGATTTAACAAAGGGAAATGACGGTAGAAGTATTGAACCTCCTGAGAGATTATCAGAAAGGCCAGGGTGCATGCAAATAAATGTTTCAAATAATTCGTTGGTTCGAATACTCACAATATGTATATATTGAAAATAGTGTTGTCGAAAATACAGTGTTAGAAAAGAGCCAACTTGCTCAACTATTATTTTGATCGGAGTACTCTGCCTCGCAGGTCCAGAGGTTTTTATAAGAGCTTTGCGCGCTCTGCGTAGATTCGTTGAAGATGCAGCAGGTTGGTCGGTCGAAGAATAACTGATTTGATCCGGGAAATCGTGGCCTATTTATACTAGATTTACTCCTATGCTTTGTGACTCCCCTACATAGTAGCGTCTTCCGTGTGGACCCCGTGACGTCACACCGCGAGAGCCAGGAGACACGGTCAGCCGGGAAAAATGCAGAGCAGCCGTCGGGCAAGCCCGCTGAGAGACAAGTGGCGCCATCCGACGGGATCGAGCGGCAGCTCGATTGATGTGGAGCGACGCGCACGCGCAATCACCAGCACCAGCGAGGATTCGGAAGCACAGCGGCGCTGTCCAGCGGAATTCAGGCAAAAGTTCGCTCAAGGTCGAAGAAAGGCGAAAGCGAGGGAAAATTGGCCTCGCCGATTGGACCGAAATAAGGACACTCACGGTGCACACGGCACCGACCGAGCACATCATCAGCTCAACGGATAACACCTGAAGACCGTCACTATAATACCGACCCGGGATTGGAAGGTAGAGGAAGAACAACGTCTCCAACCAATAAGGAAATTAATAAGCGGGTGGCCGCACGCAGACGCGAGTCCGCCAGAAATCTGCCAAACCGACAGAGTGGGAGACCAAAATCGGGATATAAAAGACGGCGATTTCGGCAGTCGATCATCAGTTATTGGATCTACCTTACCAGCGGGCAACTCTCAAGGACTACCAGTGGAATGTGAAAAGTTAAAGTGCCACGTGAAATAAGTTAAATAAAAGTGAAATTGTGCAAAAAGGACTTATAAAATCTTTGCCAATTTGGACTTATAAAAATTGTGTAACGCTGGAATTATAGAAACTGTGCCGATTCGGACGTATCAAATTCGTGCTGTTTCGAACTTACACCAGTGTGGAAATTGGACGTATAACACTTCGCATCCAGTGGACTGAGAATAAACGTGATAATTAGGACTTACAACAATTGTGCCGAACTCGGATTAATTACTGTTACGAATATCGTACGCGATATCCTCGGTAAGCGGTCTTGAAGGACCACTCGGACAGAAGAACATTTGACGGACGAACATAACGATAGACTTCACATCGATCGTAGAGTCGACAGTGAGTCTGTTTCGGGACTTTGACGCGAACTGACGGTTACGCAGTTACGAGATACTACGAATTTTCATTGGAGTTAATAAATCTTTCGCATTCGTTCGTTTTCATAATACGTAGTGCCTTTTTCTTTTCGTGAATACGTTACATTGGTGTCAGAAGTGTCTAACGGACTTACGCGAGTGTCGTTAAGGAATTCTGGAACATGAACACGAGACGAAGACAGCGAGTTGCCGTGTCGGAGGATGGTCGAGGCGAGCCAGATGCACTGGCTCAATGGCGTGAGGAACTGCGGCAAACGTTGGAAGAAAACAATCGTCGCCTTGCCGAAGAACTTCGACAATTTAAGGAGGCGACGATTGATTTGTCTCGGGAAACCGCAACGTCATCGGTTCGGGACGTTGTCAAGAGCGCTGTGACCGAAGCGGTAGGCGAAACCTCGAGGATCGCAGCGAGGGAAGGCGCTCAGACAGCAGCCCGGATACTCATGGCGGAGCTAAGGAAACATTCAGATATCGTGCCTCAAATTTCTTTTCCCTCTGATTTTCCTTCTACTTCTTCTCGAGTCGAAAACTCTGTAACGGCGCAGGCTCCCGTTCAGGACACTCCGTGTCTGAATGAAAACCGAACCGTTGGACAGAGGGAACAAGTCGACCAACCACTATTCAATAATAAATCGATCTTGACTTCGCGGGCTGGTAACCGAGTCACGGCGCCGGCTGCCGTTCAGGACACTCCGTGTCTGAATGGTGACCGAATCCCCGGACAGGGGGATCAGACCCTTGAAATTGTACATCAGACCGGAGCTCTATCAACATCAGCTATCGCCCAGAGTGCGCAGCGGCTGCAGCACGACACCTTCGACGGATCCGGATCGTGGGACCAATTTTACAGGCAGTTCAACATGATTGCCAAATTCTACAAGTATTCGGGGGTGGAAAAGGCAATCGTGTTGGCTTCTCTGCTCCGCGGTCCCGCGAGAACGATTTTCGACAATCTTTCCGAGGACGAGAGTTCAAATTTTGAGAGGCTCAAAGGAGCTCTTGATTTTACTTTTGGTCGTAGAAACTGCAGCCAACTGGCATGCAACGAGTTAGACGCTCGAAAGCAAAAGCCGGCCGAAGATTTTGCAACGTTCGCGACGGATATTGGGCGTCTCGTTAGGATAGCCTATACCGAGGCTAATACCGAGACAATTGAACGAATAGCTTGTAGAAGCTTCGTAGCCGGCATCTCGGATTACAACATCCAAAAAACAATTAAACTCGAGAAAATATCTTCGCTTCAAGACGCGGTAATTCGGGCTAGGGAGATACACGCGGTGCTCCAATCGATGAAAGTGCACTACTCGAGCTCCAACTCGAAGTTCAGTAGGAACAACTACAAACGTCCGAACGAAAGCTCGAACGGAGAACTTAACAGCGGAAAGCCTCGAGACTCGTCGACACGAGCTACAATCGAGTGTTGGAGATGTGGCCAAAAAGGCCACATACAACGATCGTGCAATAATCCTCCTTCTGAAAAATATCTAAGGAGAACTCAGAAGGATCAGGAAAACTAAAAAGAGTCGATTCACAGGGGGTTGAATCGACTCAAAATCTAGTTGAAAGAATTGTGGGGGTTTGTGGGCTAGCTTCACCCCACGAACCAGACCTACATCTTTCCCTTGAGGGAAAAATAGAAAAACAATCGTGTGTGATGGTATTAGATACCGCATCGGAGATCACCATCGTGAATGCCGCAAGGTTCACGAATACGATTCATTCCCTCAAAAAGGTTTCGAGACGCTTTAAAATTTTAACCGTCTCTCGTGATGAATTCAAGTATTCTGATATTCGAAAAGCTAGAGTCAAGGTTGGAGATTTTTCAATAGAATTAGAAGTTGTTTTTGCCGACATTCGAGAGGACTGTTTATTGGGTTTAGATTTTCTATATAATTCAGGCTTGTTGGAAGACTTCAGTACGATTATGAAAAATAAATTTAACATTAGAGCAAAAGAAAGAATCGTCTCCGCGCGTTGCGTGAATTCAATACAAACAAATACTTAAAAAATTCCAGATCATTTAGTTTCAATTTTTGAAAAATCTACAAATTTATTAACTGTGGAGGAACAAATCCTATTTGAGGATTTGTTGATAGCATTTTCAGACACTTTCGCTCGAGATTGAAATGATATTGGGTTATGTTTTTATATCAAACACAAAATTGACATCGGAGAGGCTCAACCGTTTATTAAACTTGCTCCTCGTCGGATTCCCATTCACTATCGAGATACTGCTTTCAAGCTCGTGGAAGAAATGAAAGAACAAGGGGTCATTGAACCCAGTAATGGTCCTTTCATTTCACGTCCAGTGTTTATTCCAAAAAAAGATGGGTCGACTAGATTTTGTATTGACTATCGAGTACTTAATAGCCTCACAAAGAAAGATTCATATCCTGTTCCTCGGATAGACGAAATTCTGGAGGCGGTGGGCGGAGCCGAGTGGTTCTCAATTATAGATCTTAAAAGTGGGTATTGGCAGGTTGAACTTGATCCAGCAGACAAAGAAAAAACGGCATTCATGTTAGGATGTGAATCTTGGCAGTTTAAAGTACTTCCCTTTGGACTTTGTAATGCCCCTGCTACTTTTATTAGATTAATGAACAAAGTACTTCATGGACTAACGTGGAAAATTTGCTTAGTATATTTGGATGATATAATCGTTTACAGTAAAACGTTTGAAGAACATTTAGCGAATATAGAACAGGTGTTACTTCGACTCCGAAAAGCTAACTTAAAAGCAAACCCAAAAAAATGCATTTTTAATCAAAAGGAAGTTAATTATTTAGGCCATATATTAACGGGTTCGGGTATTAAAACTTGCCCGGAAAAAACGTCTTCAATAATCGACTGGCCAGTACCCATTAATAAAAAAGACGTGAGAAGTTTCTTAGGACTCTGCTCGCATTACCGGAAATTTGTGAAGAATTTTGCCACAATCGCTAAGCCGCTACATCGTCTGACAGAGGAAGGGTCGCAATTTGAATGGAACAAAGAAGCTCAGGACGCTTTTGAGTTCTTAAAGGGAGCTTTGGTTTCTCCTCCTATCTTGGCCTTTCCTATCATGACTGACGGTTTTATTTTAGATACCGATGCATCAAATAGTGGTATTGGGTCAGTTTTGTCTCAAATTCAATCAGGGAAAGAGAAAGTTATAGCTTATTTCAGTAAAACCCTTAATAAGGCAGAGAAGAATTATTGTGTAACGAGAAAAGAATTCCTAGCGGTAGTTCGAGCAGTGGAACATTTTCGCCATTTCCTCATTGGACGAAGATTCACAGTTCGTACGGATCACTCCGCTCTTCAATGGGTACTTTCTTTCAAAAGCCCCGAAGGTCAGATGGCTCGTTGGTTGGAAACACTGTTTCAGTACGATTTCGAAATTCGTTATCGGCCAGGTCGAATTCATGGAAATGCAGACGCATTATCAAGACGACCTTGCGACAAGAACTGTAAACAGTGTGGTAGGATTGAACAAAAAAATGATGAGATGGAAAAATATGTTTGTCAAACGGTTTGTGTTATGAATGAGGAAATAGATTGGTTTAAACTTCAAAGAGAAGATCCAATTCTTAAAATGATCATCGATTTTAAAAGGAAGAATACTTGTCCGGTATGGTCTGATATTTCTCACTTGGATCCATCGTTCAAAATTTACCTTCTGCATTGGGATTCGTTAGTTTTAGAGAAGGATCTCCTTTTTAGACGGTGGGAATCTCCGGATATGTCGCGAATTGTGTGGCAATTAGTTGTCCCAAAGGAAATGATTCAGCCAATTCTCTCGGAAGCACATAATTCTCCGACTGGTGGTCACTTTGGTATAAACAAGACTTTGGCTAAGACCCGCCAACATTATTATTGGGCTACTTGTAAGCCAGATATTGAAGAATGGTGTAAGAAATGCACCGTCTGTTTCGCCAAAAAGGGACCTTCTTTGAAAAGCAAAGGAGAACTCCAAATTTACAATGTTGGAAGTCCTTTTGAGAGAATAGCCGTCGACATTTTGGGACCATTACCCAAATCGTCTTCAGGTAATAAATATCTTTTAGTAGTGACGGATTACTTTACTAGATGGCCGGAAGCCTTTCCTCTTTCCAACTTTCAGGCCAAAACAGTAGCTGAGACATTAGTGTGCGAAATAATCTCTCGATTTGGAATCCCTAGCGAAATTCACTCGGATCAAGGAAGAAACTTTAAGTCAAATCTCTTCAAAGAAACAATGACTTTATTGGGAATTAAGAAAACCAGGACAACTCCCTTACACCCTCAATCGAATGGATTAGTAGAGAGATTAAATAGGACAATCCTGCAATATTTATCGAAATTCATCGCAGAGAATCAAAAAGATTGGGACAAATGGATCCCTTTGTTCTTATTGGCTTATAGGTCTTCTAAGCACGAAACAACAGAATTTTCTCCAGCAATGATGATGTTAGGTAGAGAACGCAAACTTCCCTTAGAACTTCTTCGTGGAAATCCACAAAATATGGAACACTCAGAAACGCAAAAAACACCTGAATTTGTTGACGAACTGAAGGAAAGATTGAATTTAGTCGATGAAATAGTTCGAAAACGATTCATGCTAAAGAGTGACAAGATGAAATCAAGATTCGACGTTAAGTCACACATGCTTTCGTTCAAACCTGGACAAAAGGTTTGGCTTTTTCACCCCCAAAAAGTCAAAGGAAAGTGTCCAAAGCTACAAAGAGATTGGATAGGTCCATATATAGTGAAAACTAAAATTAATGACGTAGTGTATAGAATTCAAAAACCTCCTCGTGGGAAATTCAAAGTTGTCCACATTGATAGGTTAGCACCTTTTGGCGAGTAAGAAAAACATTGGTGCCAGTTCAGAGAACGCTAATGGAGGGAAGTGTTTAGATTGCTCGGCTGGAGCCTTGGTTGTCATTCAGAGTACAGAGGACAAGTGCGGAATGGCGTCCTGTGGGGGTTTCCGGAGAGTCTTGTCAGGTGAATGCCGAAGAGCCAACTGGGCTTGGTTGGAATTCGGCAAACACCGGGTCGGGCCCCTCTGGCTGTGGACCTGAAATAGTCTTTTAACTAACTTGAATTACCGATCATAATTCTTGTTGGAAGAATGTTTCAGATTCCCGAGAGATTGAGATCGAAAGATCGAGCCAGTTCGACTTTGTGGATCGGCTGTCTGGGAGCAGTGTGAGGGTGCACACTTGCTGCTCCGGTCCAGACAGTGACTGATATGATTATATTTTAAAAATCTTTCCTCAGGGCATTAACGTTCGGATATTTCCGGGTTGTGGGATGATATGAAAAATGATTAACAAAAATATTAGAAATGGATTTGTCACGACAATAGAGTATGATTAACAAAAATATTAGAAATGGATTTGTCACGACAATAGAGTATCGACAATAGAGTATGATTAACAAAAATATTAGAAATGGATTTGTCACGACAATAGAGTATCGACGTTAAGGGACTTTTTTTCAAAAATTGTATATACAGAGAACTACGCTTTTTTTTTCTGTCATAGGTTGTTTTGCCTCTTGAGATCTCCTTTCCCGTCGTCCGATACCAATCTTACAACATCAAAGGAATACCGTCGATGCGATGGAAGGATTTATCAGGATCGGAAGACTTTTCATTTTCTACAGAAAACTGCCTGCTTGCTATAGTTTCAACACTAAAGACGAACATTTTAACTTCAGATGTATTAATTATGAACAGACCAAACACGGACAGAGCTGACAGATCAGTTTTAAAATTACAATTCGGTAAAGTATTTAGCTTTTCGAATGTACATGCTGCCCTTCCCAGGTTTTTCAGCCATGGTTTTCCCTCGGGACTCGGGTAAATGCCAGGGCAGCATAATTAGGTCGCGAGTAGAACTGGATGGACCATGTGCAACCACATCTCAGTTACTTAGAGAGTTGCCGGGGCGGCAACTCAAAAAGGGGGGGAGTAATGTAACGAATATCGTACGCGATATCCTCGGTAAGCGGTCTTGAAGGACCGCTCGGACAGAAGAACATTTGACGGACGAACATAACGATAGACTTCACATCGATCGTAGAGTCGACAGTGAGTCTGTTTCGGGACTTTGACGCGAACTGACGGTTACGCAGTTACGAGATACTACGAATTTTCATTGGAGTTAATAAATCTTTTTTATTCGCTCGTTTTTATAATACGTAGTGCCTTTTTCTTTTCGTGAATACGTAACATTACATTACGGGTAAACAACACCGTCGAACAATCTCAAGTGACCAGAGCGGCTAAAAGTGACATTCAGCGCAAACCGGTAAGGTGACCAAAAGTGACCGTCAGAAAAGCCTCAAGTGTCACGGAATAATTTGACAACTCCCAGGACATAAAAAGCCTACCCAGGGATACGTTTACATTCCCTGAAGACGGACATACCCTCATATTAAGGTAAAAACGTCCATTTCGTTAATAAACACCAATTGCAATTCGCGAGGTGAACGGGGTGTCGACGTCAATCGCCGTATCGTGACGTCACCACGAGACAGCCGAGCGCGCCGACCAGCTGGATTCAGCGACGATCGAGAAGCCGCCCGCGCATGCGTAGTGCGGCCCACACGCGAATAAATTCTATCAACTTAATCTTCCGACTTGAAGCCATTAAATTATTTAAGATAAAAAGAAATAAGAACCAAGAATTAGAATAAACGATGTTCACAGACTTTGTTATAGACTGAAATAAATCGCATGAACGATAATAAAGAAACGAATTACTTCAAGGAAGAGAAAAACTTGTGATCATGTGAGAGCTTGTCAATTTATGAACAAAAATTATTATTGTTTCACTAAAAAAAAAAACGTCTCTGACACACCAACCCAGAGTTCCTAGACGCTCGAGTCCACAAATCCTTTTGTTTGAGTGCCCGTTCCTTTAAGGAGGTGCGCAAATACGGAAAAATTATTGTAAAAGGAATCTGCTCCTGTTACAGCTTATTAACGTTAGAAGAGGCCAGTAGTATGAAGATGGACAAAAGATAGGTTCTAAACGTGTGGAAGGAGAAAAGAATGTTTAAATTGGAGTAGGGATTGGATGACAGAGAAGTTGACGATCGGATTTGGAGAATGAGAAATTTATAATACCCGTAGAATTAATAGGTGTGAGAAAAGAGACGTTGTCATCATAATGTAGAACGATTCGGAAACATGAAAATGTGTTGGAATCTTGAGTGTGACGTATTTCATGGTTGACTTTAATTATTGTGTAGAGAGCTCGAGTGGAAGGGCGAGACAGATAGAAGAACGAGTGTTTAGGCTTTAGTCAAGAAAATATCTTCGGGTGAATGAAAGATGGGGGAAATGACCTGACCCTGAGCAGGTCGTAAACCCGAACAGGCAAGAGCCGGTACGGCAGATCGCTGTAGCCAAAGAGTGGGAGTAACAGTGAGACGGATACATGAGGCGTAAGCCCATGCTTTGAATGCGTGTCATTGAGGCTTAAATTAGGTTAATTATTAATGCAATAAATAGTGTGGTTAACAATCCTATTGAAAATATGTTTTTAGGAATTACGGAGAACGTAACACCTCCCTTGTTAAAATGAATGTTAGTGGTTGAAACAACTAACACGAAGATAAATAAGAAAATTATATATCTAAATAACGTTATTTAAGATTCGGTAAGTGTTGTTTTGTGTTGTTTTTTTCTTTGTGTTTTTCTTATTTTAATTATTCAGTCTTTAATTACTCCCTCACGGAGGTACTTACTTTTGCTATCTGTTACCCATCGTGTCTGTATTAGTATTATATATATTTTCCTTTTTTTTTTCTTTCGTTCTTAATGTCTCTATTAATGTCTTTTATCACTTTTTCACTTGTTTAGTCTTGGTTTCTCTAGGTGATTCAAACTTAGGGGTCCAGCTCCATGTATTCAATGAGTGGATTGACTGATGCTTGTAAATTCTCGTTGATGATCTTTTGGGGTTCGAGGAGACTGAGTCATTCTACAATTCTCGGGAAACGTTCCGAATTCTCCCTGAGATTGGCTTGAGAATGTGTAAAAAGTTCGTTCAAGTGAGCTCGCATGGATTCTTCGGTGTTGTTGCCTGGTATAGTCTCTCTGATGATGGCGACATCTTCATTGACTCTCTCGTTCACATCAATGACCTCGATTATTATTTCCTCTTCGATTCTCTGATTGACCGAGAGGTCCATCGGTCGATCTTGTGATGGGGTTGCCGGGCGGATTTGGTGGACGTCCTCTTCCATTCGTTGGTCCTGTATGAGATTCTGCGGTAGGGTTATAGAGAGGAGTTGGCGGCCTTTCTCCGTCGTTTGTTGTTCCTGCATATAGTGCCACGGGGAAGTTGTCGGGAGGGGCTGGCAAGCGTCCTCTCCTGTCCGCTGCTCTCGTAATTGCTCCGGCGGCGGCGTTGTCGCATGGATTCGGCGACCTTCCTTATAGGCTAGCTGGTTCATGCGTTCGATCCTGCTGTCCCAATCGGTTATGCCCCGATATAGTCTCGGTGCGGCTATTCTATTTGCCGTGAATTCAATAGGTTGTAATTGCCAGAAAGGGGCAACTTCTTTGAGTGATTGTTGGTCTATATCCGTGAGCCCAATATTGGGGGTAAGGAAGTGGCTGCTTATTAGGCTATTTGGTTTAGCCAGTAAGGACACCAATTTCATAAAGCCCTCGTTGAAACTCAAGGTGTACGCCACTCCGTTGTAATTTTGGAAGGTGGTGATTGGCATATGTACCTCAGGAATTATTTGGCTCCGCGTTGCCAAAACTCCGTTGAGGAAATCGGTAATTTCCTTAAGGTGAAAAATGCCCAGTCGGTGGTTAACCCGAGGCCTAATCCTTCCGTGGTGGTAAGTGTACATAGTGTGACGTATTTTTCCCGGATCTCAACGCGAACAAAAAAAACACAAAAAAAAACAAAACCGAAAACGCGAAAACCGAAGCTCAAACCGAACGGGAGCGAAGCGCGAAAACGAGAACTCAGAAAACGTCACCTTCGGCCGCCCGCTTCTACGGATGCATCGACGTCCCGGTGGGCGCCAGTTAATTTTTATTTCGCCGGTATTAACAACCGGGCTAAACTGGAGGTCGGTGGAACGGTCGACCTCCGCAGGGTCGATTCTTGTATCGCCGGAATCGCCAAGCCGGACTAATCTGGAGGTCGGTGGAACAGGCCGACCTCCGCAATCGAAATACACGAAGACAGAACGAAAAAAGAACGAGATCACACAAACGAGAACTTAACGGAACGAGAACTAACGCCGATGCATTCGCGAAAGCGAACGGTTGCGGAAATGCACGGTTGCTCAGGATGCGGGTTATGGTAGAAGGGTCGCGATCCTTCGCCAATAAAGTAACGCGAAATCGAAAACGCGAAATCTCAAATATCGGAATCCCGAATTCTTGATTAACGTGAACAATAATTTGTTGGCTTGGTAAGCCACGGGATCGCACACTCGTGCATCGGGAGCGCTCAGCTGACCGGGGGGTCGGAGCGAGCGTAACGGGAATGGATCGATACGCGATCAAAATTATCGAAACGATAGACTCACCGGATCAGCGTACTTTAATCCCATAATGAGCGGGAACTGCACCTCGCGATGCCTCGGGAACTTCACCACACTCACTGCACCTCAAGAGCATCCTTCAGACGCATCTCGAGCACAGAAAAATCGGTAGTAAAAATCGGAACCGAATCTGCACGAAACACAGCTTACGCGAGTCGACAATCGAACATACGACGTGACAGGTAGCGCGAGCGAGGTACGCGAACCGAAGCGAGAGCGAAGGCCGGAGTCTACGGCGGCGCGAGCGGGAGCGAACGACTCAGCGCGCGAGACAATAGCCCAAACGTAAACACCGGTAGCACGAGAGGTCCGAGCAACCTCGAGGACGACTCTCGGCAGACTGACAAGCCTATGACGATATTCTAACGAAGCGTTATGATTATCGCGAGATCCTTAGCCGATAGCTACTGCCCTCTTGAACTCTTTCCAGAGCGTCACTTAAGCGAGAACCGAAACCGTAACGCGGTAAATTTTGAGATTCGTCGCGATCGTTACTCCTAATTCAGGACGTGAAAACAAGGCTCTCTCTCTGAACTAAAACACAGCACAAGGTGTTCCGACCTTGCCCGGACCGTACTAAAACCTCCGCCTGTTCTCCAACGTCCTGCATTATCACCTAAACGGAGTGCCGGGTTTGCACCGGACTTTGACGTATTCGCGGCGAAATCTCGTCGGGCTCTTCTCTATTCGTGTTTCTCACTGCTTCGAGATTCTCTCCACCGAATAGATCCGAGGCTTCCGACCTGAACTGAATCTTTTTAGCTTATCTCAAAGCTTCTCACACACTCTAGCTCATCAGCAAAGTCTAAACTGGACCGTTACTTAACGGACTTTACTTAAACGAGAGCTGGACGGTACCTGGACAGCCGAGGGGCAGTAAAGCGGGAACTATAACGGGCTAACCGAACTAAATCGATAGCCGTATCCGTAAAACGTTAATTAATTTGTATTTTTGTGACGGTGATCGAAAAATCACGTCACAATAGATGTATAAAAATATTTTTTTTAAATTTCTTTCTCTCCTTTTCACCACTCAGTAATGACGTCGATCGGCAGATTTGCTAATAATTCCTCTTTATTATCGAGGTACTCGTCGAGGCACTCGCGACACTCCACGGCTATTTTCACCCGCAGATAGTTCCGATAACAGTATCGACACGTCAAACGCAACGGTCCTTGGGGCAAAATCAGGGTGTGTCATTCTAATAATCGATAACTTTTGGAACGATTGAAAGGCCCGACAAAACAGTCGCGACAAATAGCTCTCGAGGTATTAATACAAATATAGGATATTCCCACTATATACAGGGCGTTCCACAAAGGCAGATAAAAGTCTGTTTTTGGGATTATTCCGTCGATCGGTCCGTACCGGTCGTTCTCTTCGTCACTGTTAAAGTCGGGAGGTGGTTGGATTTAGCGTTTGGCGATGTGTCTTGAAAGAAAACTTTTGGAAAAATTTGAAGCTGAAAGTGCTGTCCCTGACTTTTACAAGTTTTTGACCGCATGACTTTCTCTCCATTTCCCTTATTATTTTGGTGGGGAGTAGTGTACCGTAGGTCCCTCGAAAGTTGTCGTTGGTGCTGTCCCTATTGTTGGGCACAGCAAGGAACTGGGGTTAGCGTCTGTCAGCAGGGGTTGATTTTTTCGACTCGGTGGGTCAGGCTCGGGCTCATCCTTTGTCATGGTGTGGGCGAGATGAAGCAGCAAGTGAGTTACAGAACCCCGAGCATGTGCAAGGACCAGTCATAAATTGTATGCAATGCGTATTCGTGGATGACTGTGTCAGCGATAAGTTTGAGACCTCTCACAAGAATTATGAGGCCTAGGATTCCTGCGCTAGATGTGCAAAATGTGAGGAAAGAATTCTATGTCTTGTCCCAGGCATTTCGTGAAATCTTCTCCAGAGCATCTTCGTTCAAGTAGGTTTATGAAGGAAGTGTTATGTCGAAGCGTCGGGTGGCCGGTTATACTTCTGGCTATGGTATTGAGGATTGCATTCCGCTCCGCGGCGAACATCATGAGATCTCGGAGATTTTCCAGGTCATCTTGAGTATATATTCCGCTGGTTGCGAGCTGTCCCGGGCTCGTATATTTCCATGTCGCTTTGGTTAGGGGTTTTATCTTAGGGGGTGACATCGTCTCTGTAGGTGCTGGCGTGAATTTATACTACGAATCTTGTACCTGATATATGGGCGGTACCATCGGGTTACAATTAATCTGTGTTCCGGCTTGCTCGGTGCGTTCGCAGAGATATGAAAAGATCCGTTTCTGCTCGCGTCACCGGTACATGATGGTAACATTCTTCAGTTCTGCGTATTGTCACTTCGACTGGAATGCACTTTATGAGATGTACTACCTCCCCCGTGACGACGGCCATATACCCCGGCCCTTTCATAAGTTGATATGCGAATTCATCTGGCGCCTGAGTGGCAAGCGTAAGTGTATTTTTTAGTACTTGACGCTCCAGATCGCAGCTTTTCATTAGGACGTTGCAGTATAGTTTGCTGAGCTCCGTTTGCATGTGTCTCTCCACGAATACGAATTTAGCGTTTACGTATGTGAATAGATCCAAGTTTTCGGAGGCTAAGCTTTTCCGTGCGCCCAGCGTGACGTCCCTGCCTTTCTCAAAAATGTACAGTTTGGGGTGTTTTGTGTCGATCAGTGTGTAGCCACACACAGACAATTCCCCTTTCTTCTCTAATGCAAATGTTGTTTCTCCCTTCGATACAGTTTAAATAACATAACCGTTACTGTCTTCTTCGGTGGAAATTTGATTTGCTGTACCCTCGTATAACATGTCGTAACGACTAAATTGGCACTGATCTGTCGGAAGCATGTTCCAGTACGAATTTCCTCCTTCAATGTCGATGCAACCATCGTCTGTTAATTTGCATGAAATGCCGGACCGTAGGTGCACTCGGTTAGTGTTAATGTTTTCCCGAGCTCTGTACTCTTGCAGAGTGATGCGAACGACACCCATCACTACAACATTATCCCAGCTTCTGTATGGATCTGCGAATTGTGTACCGACGCATGTACACTGCCCGTCATTGATGCCTGGCTTTCCTGGATATCTTCCTCGATGTCTTAACGGAATTGAAGACATCAAGCAAGCTATCCAGCAAGACATCGGTCGTGCTAGATGTCTTCCCTGATATCTTCGACCCTGTTAAGATATCGAGGAAGATAGAAAAACCAGAAAAACCAGGCATCAATGACGGGCAGTGTACCATCTTGTCCGACTTTCCCGGCCAGTGTAACACTGCTGGTTACCGTGGCATTTCTTTTAATTCCGGTTATAACGGAGTTTTCAGAAAATTTAAGAATTCCAGTTTTCGTTAGTTTCGCGCATTCACTGCGGGCAGGAGTACGATTTCCGTGGCGCCTCGATTTGACTGTTTTTTCTTTATATTTGAACGAAAAGAAAACAAGTTGCAAGAATGCTAAACTATTGATTTCGGCTTAGTTTTAAAGTTACAAGCGATCTTAGGAGTATTTGAACATACGTGAGATATACCGTTCGGCAGTACTACAATTTCCGAGGTCCTGTAATTTGACCATCGATTCTTCATCTATGAACGAAAAGAAATTGATTATCAAGAGTAAAAAATATTCAATTTCGTTTTAGTTTCGGAGGTGAGAGCCGTGTTATAGGTAAAATCGAAAATGTGGCCGATATAGAATTCGATATGCCACATATCGAATGGTCATTATTATAAAAACAACATAAAAAACAACAACTATTTTTTTGGATCTCCCCCCCCCCCTCTCTCCCCCCAACCGCTACAAAAAATCGCATTAGGGGCTCTGCCTGTGGACGCGCCAAGGGCTTCTACCCTTGAACACGATCACGATATCTCAGACCCCGTAATTTAACTGATGATCATCATCATCATATCATTATAATAATTTTATGAAGTCATTAGATAATGAAGTAATACTTAATTAACCGTTGCGGTGGTCTAGTGGTTAGCGTGTTCGCCTCTAAGACCTAAGCATCGGGAGGTCGACGGTTCGATTCCCGGCTTCGTATGTTTCGACGAGAAGGGAAAAAAACATGGACGAGACGAGGCTCCAGATATATACATCGGTCACTCGCACACGGTAATTCCACGTGTGAGTGTCGGATGTATAAAGCTGTACTCCATTGTTTTCATTCTCGGTGAGACGCGACGAAAGTCCGACGTCGGGAATCGAACCTGAGACCGTATCGGCGTAGGGGACGTAGCGTACCCATCGCCCGGGACGCCGAGTTTGTATGTATCAGACTCGACGCTCCGCAATAGCTATCCCTGGCCAGAGTGTAAGCTATCGTGCTCGGGCTTCATGGCACCGGGGTATTGTGCGTCATAACGATGCTTCTAGGTATACCAGGCGACTGACCAAGAATACTTTGAGCCCTGCCTCCTTAACCTGGGGCTCTGAGGAGGCCGGCCATGTTTCCCTAGCTTGACTACAGATAGGGATGCTGGGGGACGGGGGACTAGGTATTGAAACTGTTACGTCCTGTGAATTTTCCCGCAATATTTTGGACATTTACATCAGGCAATTGGATGATTAACCAAATATTTGAAGTATAATAAATCGCTAGAAATAAACATTGGAGAAATTGCCATTGTTTAATTTGTTGAATTTGAAGTATCAATAAATAAATAAAATACCAAATGGCGAAATCATCCATTTGGTAAAAATAATTAGCCTTCAGGTGCGACAGGTTGATGTACAGAGGTGACTGTACGAAGCAAGTCAACCGCATGAGAGTCGGTAACCTGAGGCGCAAGAATGCAGATAAGGATATCGGCGGAGTGCTCCTCGCAGTTGTCGAACATAGGCCTGCTTGTACGGCGCGTGTCACGATGGGCACGATGCTGAGAGCGACCGTCGGGCGTAATGAGTGCAGCACCTCCTGGACAGTGAATATCGATGAATGCTAGATCATCGTTATAGTCCAGGAGTATCATAGTTGAAATAGTTAATAGGAGAATAAATAGAAATCAGGTTTAAGGGACGAATACACGGAATTGACATAGCATTTTGGAAATAATTAATAATAGAATCGTGAAATAAAATAGAGTCAAGAAGTAAGGGAAGAAAATTAAGCCATATCGTCATGATATCATTCAATATAGAAATTAAATAAAAATTAAGAAAAAGAAATAAATATAAAAACAATAAATAACCAATAAATAATCAAATAGCAAATAACGAGGAAAAATATAGAAAATTATGGAAATAGGGAAGAAATGTAAACCATTA
Source organism: Amblyteles armatorius (assembly GCA_933228735.2). Taxonomy (NCBI): domain Eukaryota; kingdom Metazoa; phylum Arthropoda; class Insecta; order Hymenoptera; family Ichneumonidae; genus Amblyteles; species Amblyteles armatorius. The sequence continues at coordinate 50,185 of CAKOFT020000034.1, read as the reverse complement.
ACGCCGAAAATCAGGAAAATAATGAGATAAATATTACGATAAAAATGTGTGTCAACAAATGTTAACTTTGCAATGAAAGGTCGTACAACTTTCATTCAAATTTGTATGTTCATAAAATCCGCTATAAAATTTAAGTAATGACAAATTAAGATGTCAAAATTGTTGTGAACCTACGAAATTGGTAATATTTAATTAGACAGTCAAAGAAAGGAATCAGGTGATGAGAGTGGGGAGACGAGGCGCAGGTATGACATCGGTGACGCGGGGGTATCCGGCACCGAGGTTATTTATTCGCGCGCCCACCACCCATTCGGGTTTACTACTTCTTCGACTTCTTCGCGACCGGGGCAAAGACCTCAACCCTGTATTGTACTTAGAGCCATTAACAAAGAACTTGTAAATCAATTCGTCAAATTTTCGAGCCAGTATTCATTTTAACCGACTTCAATAAACAATTCATATCTTTCTGAATTATTCCACCGATATCAAGTATATTCCTCCTGAAAATCATTCTATCATCGAAATCAAGAGACGCGGTAGCGTCTCGACGCCAAGTACTTAAAAAAACATTTTTTAAGCGAGCGAAGGACGCTACCAAGTAGTTATCCTCCAAAATGCCGGAAGTATATTTTTGCACTACGTTACCTCTTAAATAAATCATTGGATCGAAATGATATTAAAATTTTACTATAGAATGTCTATCCAAGCTTTCCAGTTCACTTAATTCCGAACACATTCGTTCGGTGGATTCTCGTGTACGATAATCGGGTTCAGCAATCGATCCAAAAAATTTCGATTGTGCGTGAGTTAACGCGATAATTTTCGGTCGGCTCGATCTCAGCAACGAAGCATCAGATCGTATTTTTAAGGACACTTTTACTATATAATTCGGACCCAATCTTTCTAATGGGCCTAATTCCGATCATAATCGTCCAGCGGTTCCCGAGATATAGTGCAGTGAACGTGAAATACGGGTGTGAGGAGATAACGCGAAATTTTTCCGCATCGCGATTTCAATATATCTTGAAAACGAAGGATCGGATTGAAATGATAATGTAACTTTTATCATACGATTCGGACCCAAGCTTTCCAACGCGCCCACTGTCAATAAGCATCGTTTGATCGATGCTGAGATTTTCGCCCTAACCTCAAATGGATGTTTACGGCTATTATCCAACAGAGCCTCAATCAATGGGTAAGTATATGTACATTTATTTACATTATATTTACAATTATTTATTATATTACATTATATTTACATTTATTTACAAAGGTTTTTTTTCCCAACGACTTTTCAGAGTAACTCATTTGCGGGAACAAGTGAAACTCCTCGCATGGGAAAACGAGAGGCTTCGCAGTTTCATAGCGGACAACGGTTAGGCCGGACCATTGTCGCCAAAGACAAAACATGAAGCCGACGGAGAACACAGGGAAAGAAGAGTCGCGCACAGATCCGTCATCGCTTACGATCCAAAAGCCAAAAGTTCGAACACTCCGGCGCGACCCGGCACACCCCGTGCGCCCGGCTGGGGCTGCTCGTGCAAGGGCAACTGCTCATCGAGAATATGCGGATGTGTAAAAAGAAATATTCCCTGTGCAGAATTCTGCAGATGCGGCAACGAACTCTGCCAAAATTCGGTCAGTATAATAACAACTGAATATAATTTGATCGGTGAACGAATGAATGTGGACTAAAGCAACATTTTTTTTCCCAACGGCTTTTCAGAGTTTTGCGGGAACAAGTGAAACTCCTCGCATGGGAAAACGGGAGGCTTCGCATTTTCATAGCGGACAACGGTTTGGCCGGAGCATTGTCGAAAAAGACGAAACATGAAGCCGACGGAGAAGACAGGGAAAGAAGAGTGGCGCACAAATCCGTCATCGCTCACGCTCTAAAAGCCAAAAGTTTAAACACTCCGGCGCGACCCGGCGCACCCTGTGCGCCTGGCCGGGGCTGCTTATTAAGACAGGCCTGTAAGATTTGAAGCATACATAATAATGAAAACTAAGAAATCGGCTATTTTTGTCGGTAAAGCAGGAAGGTCCAGCAGCCCCTTAAATGTTATCTCAATAATACGAGCTGTAGCTTAGCAGACTGCTGCTTTCTGTGTGTGTCAAGTATATCGGTTTCGTTACACATAGTTGTGTTTTTATTGTTTTCATTACGGCGCGCGTATAATGACGCGCGATTCTGCGAGTGTCTTTTTTTAAATATTTAACTTTAACGTGTGTCTGTGTGTGTTTGTATTTTTTTTTAATCCTTCTGAGAGACTGGTGAATGTATTCTGTTATATTTATTCCCGTAATCCTGTGAGCATTGTGTCGTGTGTTTGTGAGCTTCATTGAATCTGTAGGAGAGTTGCGCAGGTTTGGGCGGTTCGTTTGGGACTATAGTGTGATTATGATTTTGGGGAGAGCTTGTCTATTATATATATATTTGTTTTCTTGGGAGATTGAACTGTGAGTTTGAATCGTGGAATATCGGCAGGGCTCATGGGTACCGGTATTGCCGGTATTTTACAAGTATAGTTTTTTTAGTTACCTTCATTCGAGCAGTTTTCTTTTCTTTTCAATAAGTTATAATTCATCAACCTTTGTAATGTGGGGGTTTTGGCCTAGCCTCGACAGGAGTCTCGATATCTCTCGATCGTCCGAAGGAGCACCCTCGACCGGCGATCAGTGACACAGGTCTTTCCCGTTATCGCGAAGAGGTAAAACATTGTTTGGAATGATTTGATACTCGTGCTTGCAGTTTCTTCGTAATAGTTAACTTTGTCAATTGATTTCATCTCTCGCTACAAACTATAAATGATAGAAGGTATTTGAAACACAAATATATATAATTTATGTCGAAATGTTAATTAATTATGGAATGTATCGATATATTCGTGCTTTCGGGTAAATTGTCTTTTTTCGTAGATAATTGAAATGTTTTTTTTTTGCTATGTCATAGAAGGTACAGAATTACTTGGTCCATTGGAATTATCGTAATAGTATACGCGGAGTTAAATAGTCTCTATAAAATAGGCAAACGTTTGATTGTATTTCTTTTAATTCAATGCTTTCATTATTTCGAGGAGAGACTTTTGGATCGATATATTCGTGCTTTCGGGTAAATTGTCTTTTTTCGTAGATAATTGAAATGTTTTTTTTTTGCTATGTCATAGAAGGTACAGAATTACTTGGTCCATTGGAATTATCGTAATAGTATACGCGGAGTTAAATAGTCTCTATAAAATAGGCAAACGTTTGATTGTATTTCTTTTAATTCAATGCTTTCATTATTTCGAGGAGAGACTTTTGGGACGATCGAGAATCCTACGATAGTCGACGATAATAAATACTTTCTAACAGTGAAAGATGTATCACAATATTTTGTATTTTTTTGTTTTTTATTGTTTTTATCATTATAATTATAATAACATCTTATATTTAATTTTTTTATTTAATTTTTTATGTAATATAATTTTAATTTTTTTAATATTTTTTTTCTTCCTCCTGCAACAATAAAAACAATTTATTAAAAAATATATTAATTTCATCATTTATTTAAAAAACACAAATTTTATGTATTTATATGTTACCTTATTAAGTTTGACCGCGGTTTCTTTGCCACGGCCACCCCTGCCGCGACCTCTTCTGTCGCCGTCACCCTTGCCACGACCACCTCTGCCGCGACCACCCCTGCCGCCTCGAGAGCCGCGACCTCCCCTGCCCCGGTTTAGAGGCTGCCTGGCCGCTTCTATCTGCGCCGTATATGAAATTATTTGAGCAGCTATGCACAGGCGCCGCGCATTCTGCACCCACCAACCAGCACGGGTGCCTCGATCTGGAAAATATAAAAACAAAGAAAATAAATGAGTTTTTGCGAATTTATGTCAGAACATACATATATATATATACATATTTTTGACGAATCAGATTCTATGTTAGAAATCTGTCTCCTCCAAATAGTAATAAAAAATCAATTACTGTACAGAATGCTACTATCAAAACACACGTAGGCACATGATATATCTTTGTCTCACTTATTGTTGAACCTGTTATGACTTACAAGAAAATCTATTCTGTGCATACAAAAGTTTCATTTGCAACTATCGGTTGTACAATTTATTTTTGTTTTTCGCTGTGAATGAAACTTTTGTACGCACAGAATAAATTATCTTGCAAGTCGTAACAGGTTCATACAACAATAAGTGAGACAAAAATATATCATGTGTCTACGAGTGTTTTGATAGTAGCCTTCTGTACAATAATTTATTTTTTGTTGCTATCCAGCGGAGGAGGACGTCTCATGTGGATTGGATTCTATATAGAATCCAATCTTCGTCAGCAACCGATATGAAATTAGTTAAACTCGGTTGATGACGAAGCTTGGATTTAATGAAGAGACGCGGTAGCGTCTTGAAGACAAGTACTTAAAAAAAAAAAAATTTATCGAGTGAAGGACGCTACCAATTAGTTTCATTTCAAAAGACACAGTAGCGTCTCGACAACAAGTACTTAAAAAAAAATTTTAACCAAGCGAAGGACGCTACCAAGTAGTTTTAAAAAACGCGATAGGGTCTCGACAAGAAGTACTTAAAATTTTTTTTTTCAATCGATCGAAGGATGCTACCGAGTAGTTTTAAGACACGTGGTAGCGTCTCGACGACAAGTACTTCAAAATTTTTTTTCTAGTGCAGCGAAGGACGCTACCAAGAAGTTATACTACAAATATAAAATTATATGAATAAAAATATATAGTACTTACATTTTTTTTTCTTTTCCCCTTCGTTGGCGGGTGCCGAATTCAACGGCGCCTGCTGCTTCTCTGCCATTGTGTGGGGATCCGTCGGAGACGGATTCTCCGCAGTGTCCTTGTCGTCATGACTCATCTTTTCGTCGTCAGCCATTTTCTGAAATTTTTCATTCGTGTGAAATAAATAAATAAATAAATAAATAACGTTTTCTGAACTTGTGAGATTGCAACACTCGCCTTTGGCTCGTGCTGTACAAAGTCACACTCGTCAGAAGAAGTTTTTTCGCACACTTATCTCGAAAAATAGAAAACAAGTTTGGACTCATCTTGACAATAAATGCCGCACGGGCACATTCGGCTTGTGCGGCATTTATTTTCACACGCGTCAAAACTACACAATAAATTAGAAATATTTTGTTATTGTTATTACTATTGCTATTAATATTGATGCCGAAGCATCTATTAACAAATTTTCGATAAAGAAAAACAAAAAACAAATTATTATTATTTTATAATTACTTACGCGTCTGTTGATTCACCGGCTGTTGAGACAGAATTGAAGAGTAATTTTTGATCGTCTCGGTTAGCTGCAAGATTGTCACGCGGTGCCATCTGTTGGACGCTGACAATCTTTTTTCACGCATTAGTCACGATCGATCGAGATCCGTGCTAGTCTCTAGCATTTTCACGCGCTGCCATCTACCGGATGGTTCGATAATGAATTCACGTCGCTATACGCTGGGTATCGGTTAAATGGTTTTGCACGTGCAAAACATTTCCCTTGCAAAACATTCCCTTTCAATAGCGGTAATTTCATTGTTAGTTGTGATTTGTGAATATTTGTGGTTAAGTGTCGAAGAGCATCAAGAGTCTGCAGTTTCAAGTGAAGATCGAAAATCCAAAGAATTTCATTGTTTGTGACGTTACTTCGAGACTTTCTGTGAGTAATTTACTACTATAAATAAAATATATTCCGTAGAATTTCTTCGTAGATTATTTTTTAGTCTTTTTTTGCAAAACTGTGAGATATGGACCAAATATCATTGCATTCCATATATCCAGTTTAAAGTTAAAAAAAAGTTTGCCAACGGAACTTTAATTTTTACTCCAAAATGCCGAAAGTATTTCTTTGCTCTATCAAATCTCAGAAATAAATCATCGGATCGAAATGATTAAAAAATGTTTACTATAGAATGTCTGTCCAAGCTTGACAGTTTCTCCTTATTCCGAACACATTCGTTCAGTGGATTCTTGCGTTCGATGATCGCAATCAGCATGAGTAATCGACGCAAAATTTTTCGTTTGTGCGTTTTTCGGTCGGCTCGATCTCGGCAACGAAGCATCAGATCGAATTTTCAACAACACTTTTATAACATAATTCGGACCCAAGCTTTCTAATGGGACTAATTACGATCATAATCGTGCAGCGGTTGCCGAGATATGATCAAGTAAACGTGAAATACCGGTGTGAGGTGATCGATTGTGCGTGAATTTACGCGATAATTTTCAGACGGTTCGATTTCGGCAACGAAGGCCTGGTGAGTGTATATATATATTTTTTATCGTCTCATATTTTTTAAATTTATTTTTTATCGTCTCATATTTTTTAAATTTATATTTTATTGTCTCATGTTTTTTAAATTTTTTGGTAAGGCTTTTTTTTTCTTTCCACATTTTTTCTTTCTATTTTTTTATTTTCTGTTTCAGGAATATACGACTTCGACGAGGAGGCAACTATCGTGGAGGAGACCATCGTGGACAATTTCGACGAGGAGGAAACCATCGAGGACGATTTCAAGGAGGAGGAGACCGTTGAGTTACGGCGAGGAAGAGATTGACAAGGACAATTTTGAGGAGCAGGATACCGTCGAGGACAACTTCGACGAGGAGGAGACCGTCGAGGAGGATTTCGATGAGGAGGATTTCGCCAAGGAGACTGTCGAGGACCATTTCGACGAGGAGGAGACCGTCGAGGACAACTTTGACGAGGAGAAGACCGTCGACAAGGATTTCAACGAGGAGACCGTCGTGTTTCGACAAGGAGGAGATCGTTAAGTTTCGACACGGAGGAGACCGTCGAGCTTCGACGAAGAGGAGACCATCAAGTTTCGACAAGAAGGAGACCGTCGAGGATAATTTTGACGAGAAGGAAATCATCGAGGACAATTTCGACGAGGAAAAAACTACAGTCGTGATCTGAATGAGTTACTCAAGGTAAATTCCCATTTTCATTCAAGATTAACCCAGGTGCCGAAGGTTTATTATATCCGTCATGAGCTATAGTCTATTCTATTGATGCGCATAGAAAAATATTACATATTGTTTTTCTTTTTTTGCAGGGTGTACTGCTGCACGAACCACCTGGCTGTGGTTGAAAAATATGATCGCCGAAGCAACAGCCAAAGAGACCAACACTCGTTTCATCAATTCCCCCCCGAGGAGGAATATCACGACGCTGTGTGTCCAATTACCATCGAAGATCTCGTTTCGTCTGTTAACAAAATGAGAATGTCGAAAGTTCAGACGGGTAAGCCGATGATGAAATTCAAATTCAAATTTCAAATTGACTTTATTATTATTATGATTTGAAATAATTTCTTTTGTATTTTCAATGTCATATTATTATTTCAACAGGTGCAATAAACGACGAGGAAGAACGCTCTGCTGGAGTTTCTTCTCGAGAGCGCGCCGCAGATGAAGGAGCAACTCATCGACTCGAGGAAGCACGTCGACGCTATCGAGCCGATCGTGAAGAATGTTGGAGCGGTATAGTCCTGCCAAACGTGATTTTGGAAGAAAATTTCAAACTCTTCTCGATGGGATAAAAATCTGAAGAAAAATCAAGTATATAGGTAGAAGATGCTGCAAAGATTGCTTTCGTGCAATAATAATGCCAATTTGTCATTAACAAATTGAAGATAAAGTCCATATGCGACGAATCCCCCATTAACTTAACTATTTTCTTTCATAAAAATGATTTTTTTATTTTTAATCTTTGTAAATGGCGTTTTTTTCACAGCTTCAACATATAAAAAATGCGATTTTCAAAGAAAACAAAAAATTCTGAATAAATTCATATGTATTCAGAAAAACAAACGAATCATTTTTATGAAGGAAAATAGTTAAGTTGACGGGTCATTCGTTGTATAAGAATTTTTATCTGTTTTTATCTGTTTTATTTCTTAATAACAAATTGAAATTATTATTGCCCAAGAACAATCTTTGCAGCATCGCCCATGTACTTAATTTTTTCAGATTTTTCGTTTTTCTGCCCCAAGTACAATCGAAGACGAACGAGACGCGTCAATGAACTCCGACTACTGTAATCGAGTTTGCAAAAACTGATGGAAAGAAAAGAAGCAATAACATCGCTGGTGCATGAAATTTAAATGAATTAAATGTAATGTGTAATGTGTTATATGTAATGTGTGTTTGTTTCAAATGCTGTTTTAAAACAATTTTTTTTAATAAAGCATTCAAATACTGTTTTAAAACAATGTTTTTTCGTTTTCACTGTATGATGTATCGAAAAATAGTATTTTTAAACCGAAAGTGACGCATTTCCGTTCTAAAGTAAGATTCTCAAACCGAAAGTGACACATTTCCGGTCAAAAAGTAAAATTTTCAAACCAGAAGTCACGTATTTCCGATCGAAACAGATTTTCAAACCGGAAGTGACGCATTTCCATCCGATAAAATAAGATTTTCAGACCGGATTATTTTATATATACTTGTTTATATATACTTGTAGATCTGCCAAATCAAAATCGTTTATCATCGTACGGAACTTTTTCTATTCAGCTTATCTATTTTGTTTTGTATCGCGCTGCATAACACATGCACACGCGCTCGACGACGTTTTAAAAAAAAAGAAGCAAATTGTTTCAAAATGGCAATCTTTTTCTAAGTATTTTTTTCAGTGGTAGAGATTTTGGTAGAGTTCTGATACGATAGAGTTGTAATATGGCAAAGATATTATCTGGTAGAATTGTTAGAACTATCGTTTTTGGTAAAGTTATTATCCGGTAGACTTGTTATCTGGTGGAGTTGTGAGTGACAGAGATATAAATGTGCCATTTTCATAACGCTTCTTTCTAAATATTCAAAATTGACATTTTCAAATTGTTCGAAAAATTGAAATCGAAAATTTCAATTTTCAATTTTATTTTCAGCCATTCTGCTGCTCATGTTATCCAACACTGTTTAACATTTCAGCTTTTACAAGTCGGTAAGATTGTTTCTTACGGATGTGTGTGTTGTTTTGCTTCTTTTCAAATTCTTCTATTCGTGATAGACGTCCCCGAGTGCACCGAGTTTTTTTTTTTTTTTTCTTCGACTTTTTTTTCTTTTTTTTCTTGGTAACCTTAGGCGCTACATCAAGGGCTGCCCCAAGTCCTAATCAAAAAGCTGCTTTAAGCGCATAAGCTGCTAAAAGCGCTAAAAGTTGATAATTGCCTTACCAGCTATATAAACTTATCTTGGCTGCCTTAGGCGCTACATCAAGGGGTGCCCCAAGTCCTAATCAAACAACTGCATTAAGCGCATAAACTGCTAAAAGCGCATTACCTTACCAGCTATACATTTACAAACATCAGCTGTAATATATTAAGAGGTTATTCAAAAAAATACTAAAAGGTTATTTTAAAAAAATCAGTTTTGTTTTCATCTATGTCAAAACATGTATCCTCTTAACGAGTATTCTGAGAAAATTCGTCAACAACTTATCATTGAGTCAGGACAATGGCTCAATGACGATCATATCGATGAATTCGGCAGACTATTGAGCCAGTGTTCAGAATTTACGCCACGAGCTCAGTTTCTTATATTTCATCCTGAGTTGATAACGCCTGTACCACCAAAAGCGAAACATATACAGGTACTGTTCAGCTGCAACGATTTACACCCACAAGATGCCAATGGCCGCCAGCTTGCGATCACCGGTGGTCACTGGGTCTGTAGCTATTACGATGGAAACAGATTATATGTATATGATTCTCTCAATCGGAAAAAGCTGCATGCACATCATCTACTGTTCTTGCGGGCGTTGTACCCGTACTACGACTTCGGGAAACGAGACTCTGTCTTGTTTCTGTTAGTAGATTACCAGCCGAATTGTGACGATTGTGGAGTGTACTCGATGGCTTTCGCGACGGCAATACTCTTCGGAGTTAAACCAGAGAATATGAGATACCATCATCCAGCAATGCGTCTTCATTTGTTGAAGATTTTCATATCGGGGGTAATCGAGCAATTTCCATGCAACCCAATCGAACCCACAGTTATTGCTTCTCTGGCTGCCATAAAAGAATGTTGGCGTGCTTCTGTGGTAGCCGCCGAACGGGAAATTGAGGAAAAACGATTGGCGACAAACAGAATTTCAGAGCCTTCTTCTGGAAACACCGGACTATTGTCGACAGATAATGCTTGCAAAAAAAATACAACAAAACCGTCGAAAGTAAGCGGGTTACCTCTGGCGATTATCTTGCAAGTTGTAACGATAAAATGACGACAACACGAACGAAGTCACAGAAACAGCGGGTAAAGGCTCCAAAAAAAGAAAATTCGGTGACAAAAAAAAATGACGCGGTTGATAAATCAAAAATGAAAAACTCTAACAAGTGTTTAGAGACCGCAATTGGTAAGAGTGCACGACCATTGGAAGCGAACGATCTTCCAGAATGCGATAGCGATATTGCGCACTGGACAATATCAAATCTTTTCAAATCCAAAACGAATTATACATCTTCTGAATTGGAGTTGGAAAAATTGTCTAGACAAAAGAAATTAAGCAAAACTAATATGATAAGTGACAATAGTCGAGATTTATTGGTGCATATTTCCCCAGATAATCATAGTGATATAGAGTCCTTGATAGCAACTTCGAATTTATCATCAAAACGTAACAAAGACATCATTTCCTCTGATGGTACGTTGGATAAACGACAAAAAGCGGCGAAAACTAAAACTAAGGGGAGCACAAAAGAACCTCCTCAGCAAATATTGAATACAAAACGCAAAGCTGCTGAACGGGAAGCTCAGTTAATGGCAAAGAAACGGAAAGAATGGTGCCAAAATGATTCTCCTGAACAGGCGTTAAAAAGAAGACGTATATCTCTTCTAAAGGCTAAAGCACAAGCTAAATGGAAAGCAAAAAAAAAAAAGAAGAAACTCCTAAACAAGCGTTGGCTAGAAAACGTAAACATGCTGACAATATGGCTAAATGGAGAGCGAAAATAAAAGAACAAAATCTCGATGATTCGTCTGTTGATTGTTCTATAAATAACGGTGACAGAAGTGATATTAGCGATATTGAAGCAAAGCGGATGAAACTGTCTATATCTACAGATGTTTTGGAATCCAAAAAAAATGTAGCTTCTTGCGAACTGAAATCGAACAAAGACAAAAACAAATTGATTAATGATAATAGCATGAGATCATTAATGAATATTTCCTTAGATACTCATTGCGATATAGAGTCCTTAATAGCCGCTTTGAGTTTATATTCATCTTCTGAAGATAAGTTGGGTGAAGGACCCAATTTGGGAAAATGTTCCAAAAATGTTGCACCCGAAGAAGTGTTGAATAGAAAAAGTAAAGTTGCTGAACGCGCAGCTAAGTCTATGACAGAAAAACGAGAAAAACGTACTCAAAGTGAAACTCCTGAAGAAGCGTTGAATAGAAAACGTAAACATGCTGACTATATGGTTCAATGGAGAGCCAAGATAAAAAAGCGAGATCTCGAAGATCCGTCCGTTGCTTGTTCGATAAACGATGATGACAGTAACGATATTGACGGCGTTGTAGCAAAGATGATAAAATTGTCTACATCTACTCATACTGATCCGGACGTTTTTAATTCCTCGGTTCAATGTGATCGAGGCGTTATTAGCTGTAATGTAGAAAAACGTATCAAATCGAAACCACTCAGTAGACAACGTATATTTACTCAGAAGCTGTTGACTGATGCAAAAGAAAAAAAGCTTCGCAAAACTACACAGGATAAGTGGATGAACGAGGGGATGCAAACCCTATACACGAAAGAATTGTATGTTCGGACTGTGTGGGCGCAATTAGACAAACCATCGTCGCCCCTTGAAAGCCGATTAGAAGCCGAGCGTATTGTCACATGGTGCTTTGCTGTCAGGAAAAATTATCTTATTCGACTTAAAAACATACTAGCGAACAGTAAGAACAAAGCTGAAATATGTTTAACACGTTCGGCAAATGTTTCCTGTTCAAATCCACGTGATCAAGTTGAAACTTTATGTGGGCAATCGATGCATAATTCGTCATCTGAGGCTTATTATGCAGACGCTTCCTATCATAAGTTCGAACAATCACAACCGATTATAATGGATGCTCAAGGTAGAGCTATGAATATTTTACCTTTGACAAAAAGAAAGAACAAGACAACAAAATCATGGGGTTGTGGATCTCTCTGCAAGACTGATAATGATTATGTTTTGAATAAGTTCAAAGCGTTTTGTCAACAATTAATGAACTGTGAACTGCGCAAATTGGATAATTATTTATCCACTGTACATCAATGTTCTAATAAAGTTAATCCTGACAAATTCGGTCATTCATACGGTTGCTATGTGAACCCAGAAGAATGTTTATCGACCTTTTTATCAGTCGAAATTCTAGCCCCTCATTTTCCGATGATGCGGAATTTAAAGAGATGTTTTTATAATTTAATTGATCTTAATAAAAAATTGAGACATTTAGATAACGCTTTAAACAGCAATAATATAGAAACACTGAAAATAATTGCCGACGAGGCTGAAGAGAAAGCTGATTCATTAAAAACCGATATACATGAAATTACTTTGAATGAACGAGAGATAATGTCAAAATATCATAGGGCGTATCGAGTTTTCACCAAAAGGGTTATTGATACTCCACGCCTTACGTGTATTTCCTGTGAAAAGCTTTGCACTGAGAAAAATACGTTCAAGGTGAATTGTTCTAGAGCATCAAGATATGGAGAGAATTGGGAGAGTTTTAAAGAATGCCTCAAGAAATTCGATCTACCTTATGAAGGAGAGAATTACATTTGTCGATATTGTGACGGTAAATTCTCGGCAGATAAAATGCCACCTACGTGTATTGCTAATAATCTTTATGTAAGGCCTATTCCAGCGATAATGCAAAGTCTCAATATTTTCGAGACTATATTAATTCACCGGGCAAAAGCTTTTCAAGTAATACAAAAATTAGGTACCGTGTCAAAGAAAAACCGACCACATAATCATAAGGTACCCAAAGTCGTAGGTAGAACATTTCATCTACCTTTGCCCATAGATGAAACATTGAAAAAAGTTTGCCCTTCTACCGATCCAATTAATGCTAAACATGAATTATATATACTCGTTCGTGGTATTCCAACAAAGGCTAAAATAATATGGGAAAAACTTGTGGATTTGAGAAAAATTTGGTTGACTCTACAATGGCTGCAGAGCAATAATCCATTGTACTTTGGAATAGAGTTGCCAAGATCTCATGAAAATTTACTCCCTGATAATCTACAAGATTTAGAATATCAAGAAGAGGAACACGACTCGAATAAAGTTCCTTTGAAAGATTGTGATATTTTATCCAAGCATGACGAGAAAAAAGCGGCTTTATTGACGCAAATGTCACATTTGGATGGATATTATGAAAAATTTAGCATTTATCCGATTCACAACAAAAAAATCAATGAAAGAGCAACGGATCTCTATCAAATGCTTAAAATTTATGATCGTCCTATGGATCACAGAGACGAACATTTAGATCTAATGTGTTTTCCGGATTTATATCCATATGGAGAGAATGGTCAGCAAGAACCGAGGTCAGTACGTCTTACTGATTTCGAATTCATCAAATCGAGGCTCATGTCGAAACATCGCCAGTTTCGATTACACGAACAATATCTCTTTTTTCTATTGTACAATAATAACTTGCGACAAATTAATGCCGGCTTTTTTCATGAATTGAATATTACGAATTGAATATTCAATGTATTATACATTCCTCTCCGATTAGAGAAGCGATTTTGGTTCAGAGTGAAAAAAATTCAGCTATTCGATTATTTATCGAAACCTATATGTCCGCGAATAAAGATGACTGTATTGATATAACAAAAGTGCGTGATTTTGTTGGTGGAACATTTACGGAAAAGATTCAACAAGATGCAGGAGAGTTTATTCATTTCTTTGTGAAAAATTGTGTAGTATTCGAAACACGGTTAATCATCTGATTAGTACAGTACAAATGTGTTCCTCTTGTAGCACTGAAAGTACTTATCCTGGACATTCGAATAACATTTTGTTATTTTCATTACCACAAGCAAAAGGTAAGAAAGTATTAACGTTGCAAGAAATTATTGATTACAATACGAGTAAGTGGAAAAGCATGGATGTTTCTTGCAATACTTGTAATGCTTCGAGCGTGCTTCAACGGACGAAGGTTGAATCAACGCAACGAATACTGATCATTCAACTGTTACTATTTCACGTTAAAGATGACGGAGTTAATAAGAAAATATGCTCTATTAAAGGTGTACCTACCGCAACGATACGAATCAACGATTGCAGTTATAAAGTTACAAGTGCTATTTTCCACCATGGTACGAGTGTACGAAACGGGCATTACACAAGTATGCTGAGGATGAAGCGAACTGGTTGGATATCTGCTGATGATTCAACAATTCAAAAAAAAAAATTGGCCTCGTAACAGTAAAGATCTGTATATATTGTTCTTAGAACAAACGTAATGTAAAAAATAGCTATAAACATTGTTCTACATGTGAATAAGAGTAAATGTACTGGTTTTGACATTGTCATTCAAGAAAACTACCCAATGAAAAAATAATGCAGCTTTCTTTATAGATTATTTTAGCGCGTTCCCGGCACTGCACAATTTGCGCCTTACAAAATTGACTTGTCACGGTTGGACTACATTTGACAGTCGTCATAGAAGCTCGACGCCATGTACTACAAAAAATTATTTTATCAGAGTCGTTAGAGTGTATTTATACTCCGAAATGCCGGACATAAAGTTCAACAACGTGTACCTATTTCGTTTTGGTGGGTGAATTTATTTCGACAAAAAATTAAAAAATAAAATCATCGCACCTAAGGTCTTGTTATATATTGTTGATGAAACTATAATTTATTTCCTTGCCACAGTGAGAACGCAAATTATAAGACCTTTCAGGTTATTATACGTTTCCTGTTCTGCTGCTACACAACGCTGAACTCACTTGCAAGATTTTGAACGATCATAGCGTACCGTACGACATTGCATAGCTTGACAACACTCAGTGAGGTAACTTTTATAGTATAGAGAAATAGTAAATTTTAGGTATCTAATACCATTTAATTTTTCACCTTGCAGGGTGATAAAAATATCCAAGCGAGATAGAGAGTGACGATGCATTCACACTATAAGAACCTTGGACGCCGTTGAATAGGCGTATTCGTTAATCGATAGATAGGACGAAACAAGAAGAGCACGCATCGTGGATATATCGTGAATCGTGGAAGAATTACGTTGTATACATGTCGCCACCTACAATGATAACAGTGTTGACACATTTACCGAGCGACTGAACAACAAAATAAATAAGGAGGTAATGAAAAATTATTTTATAAAAAAAATCAAATTTATTTCGATTTTATACATTATTTCAATTTCTGTTCTAAATCTACACTTTTAATCATCCCGCAGTTTTGACGAAAGTGATGAATTTGACCGTGGTTAAAATCTGATGGACGTCGCCGAATCTGTGGAAGTTACATACCATAAATCGAGCCTACAATCTTCAAGCCTCGACTCGGGACAACTTTTTGGAAGAACCCAATATAAGTCGAAGACAATGCCATGTAACTTGTTCGCTTCACTCACCGAGCAATGCGTGTTCGTTACCAGTCTGAGTTAATCTACTCTATTCCCCCCCCCCCCCCCCCCCCCCGTACCTCGGTAGCGGCGAGAAAAGTGTTCGATTAATCGAAAGTGAGACGATTACACTATTATGCATATGAGAAATTGACAAATTAAACAAAAATAATAATAATTACTGTTTCGCAGTTCTGGACGAAGTCGAGAATCATCAGCACGATGAAAGAAGCTATCATGACTCCATGGTCAAATGGAATATCTTCAACGAATTAAACGGCATGCCCTATCAGTTGAAGTACCAGATCAAGGACGTGCTAAGCGGTTGCATTTGTAAAAACTTTAACTCGCAACGTGTTATTCAGCAAAATGGAACACCTCCAGGCAACGACGTTCAACATTCCGAGCATAAGGGTTGAAATTTTCGACGACAGTGAGTTTCTACCATTTTTAAATATTCATTTTATATCTGTTTTAAGACTTAGATCGAAAACGTGGAATTTTGTTTTGCAGCTTCCTGTCCATTTTATTTCTCGATGATTCTCAGTGACAGACCCGACAAAACTGAGATGCGACAACACGGCTTACAGCCTAAGTGACGCAATAGTGTTTCAACGCCAAGTACTTTTAGAAAACAATGTTTTATATTTTGATAAATACGAGACGTTGTAAAAAAATCAAGAAACATAATAATGTTTCGACGTCAAGTACTTCGAAGAAATGATTTTTTGTAATTAAGTTTTTTATAAATTTATAAATACAAGACGCTACCAAGTATATACTCCGATATACAAATATACAAATATGCTGGGAATAAATCTTTCCACTACATTATCTCGGAAACAAAGTATCTCAGAACTTTCGAAAAATTTTTAAGTTCACCTTTTCCCGTTCTTTGTGCTCAATTCAAGAACACGATCATCGACACAATTTCTTAACAGGCTCTCAAAAAAAGGAGAAAAAAATTTATTCATATGAGCCATACAGTGATACACATAATAGTACATTGCGAAACGAGTGAGGCAAAGCGAAAATTATATGCTGTGGCGTATCATGTTCGCTTTATCTCACGAGTATCGCATACTATTTGTCGTAACAAGCGCATCTCCAATGTTTTTATAATAAAAAAGCAACGCAACAAAACAATGGATACCAGGGGCGAAGTCCTTGCGGGGGGTTCGGGGGGAGGGGGCGGAGCCGCCCCTCCCACCCCCCCAATTGAAAAAATTGAATTATTTCGAAGATTAATTTGCTTCTTCTCTTCTCTTAGCACTTATAATAACCACTTTAACCACCACTTTAAACATAATATTGGCACCCAAAAAGATGTTTTGAAAATCGCATTTACAGGAAAAAATCGGTAAAATCAACCACAAAATACTTTTTTTTAAAGTAAAAATGGTACGCCAAGTACTTAAAATGTGTTGTCTGATTCAGAAAATATAAATAAAAAAATAAACAATCTAAAAATGAAAAAATAAAAAAATAAGTCTCAAAACAATATAAAAATTAAAAATTAAAAAAAAAACTTAAATCATGTGAGCCAAGCAATGGTATACATACAAAAAAATTCTTCAAAAAACATGTTTATCAAAACAAAGTTATATTTTTCTTTTAAATGTCTCAAAACAATCTTGAAAAAAAATACAAGATGCAAACCTAGTAATAAGGGGATATAACTGTGTACAGGAGGGGATCTGCATAGACCCGAGAGGGTGTACATGGAATAATAAAAACATACTACTACTACAACATGCAAACGATCTTGACAAAAAAAAAAAAAAAAAATTAAAATGTTAAGAATATTTATAAATCGGATGACAGTACAGTGAGATGGCGTACAAAAACTTGGCGTGCCAGTTTTTTTTACAATAGCTGTCGTACATGGTTCATTCAAATAATCGAGGGAACAGGGGGAACATCGAGTCTCCTACTTTACAAAATATGACATTGTCCGCCAATACGATATTAATCATCTCATGATCCGATCCAACCGTGTTGACGCTCGAAGAATCACGTCTTCGACTTATTACTTACCTACTGTTTTTAGTTCGTGTTGTTGCTTACCTACTGTCTTTAGTTCATGTTGGACTTGCTACACACACGAGTAGCAGTCCCTGCGAACCAGCCACGCGATAACCATGCAACAGAGCATTAGAGATCGAGGGCCAGATCACAGAACTTCCAACGACGCAACGGCTCCATGCTCCGGAACCGCTGCGCCGGAACAGCGTATCTCTGCTAGGTCTAATACGAGGCCGATGCAGCTGAGTCTCGCTGACCAACGTGATACCACAGACGCAGGATATGAACTCACGATTCGCAAGCGTACCGTTCAAAACATTTGCGATTCATTCTTTGAACACCCGCGAATATGGGCACAGCTGGATTTTATGGACGTTCGAGTTGGTAACGATTCTGTTTTCTTCCGAGACCGTTACCAGACAGCGTACTCAGTCATGCTGAATCTTACTGACCAGAGTTCTCTGGATTTTGTTTTTTGCGTTCGATTTGACTGCCCGTCGGAGGCTGGGTTCCCGCAACGGTTGCCTAAATCGATCGATTCTGCCCCAGCAAAGGGAGCCAAAAGGTGTAGTTACTTCCCCTCTCCCTCGATTATTTGAATGAACCATGTACGACAGCTATTGTAAAAAAAACTGGCACGCCAAGTTTTTGTACGCCTGTACAAAAAAGTATCTCACTGTACTGTCATCCGATTTATAAATATTATTAACATTTTAATTTTTTTTTTTCTTTTTGTCAAGATTGTTTGCATGTTGTAGTAGTAGTATGTTTTTATTATTCCATGTACACCCTCTCGGGTCTATGCAGATCCCCTCCTGTACACAGTTATATCGCCTTATTACTAGGTTTGCATCTTGTATTTTTTTTCAAGATTGTTTTGAGACATTTAAAAGAAAAATATAACTTTGTTTTGATAAACATGTTTTTTGAAGAATTTTTTTGTATGTATACCATTGCTTAGCTCACATGATTTAAGTTTTTTTAATTTTTAATTTTTATATTGTTTTGAGACTTATTTTTTTATTTTTTCATTTTTAGATTGTTTATTTTTTTATTTATATTTTCTGAATCAGACAACACATTTTAAGTACTTGGCGTACCACTTTTACTTTTATTATCAATCTACATCATTAAAATCTGGAAAGGACGTTCATTTCTGGAGTCGATCGTCATCATCACTCGATTCTGATTCGAGTATTCGGCATCCTGGAAGGACGTTATTTTCGGAAATCAGTCATCATTATTCGATTCTGATTCGAATATTCATTCAGATTGGGAAGGACGTTGTATTTCGATATCGTTAGTCTTCATTCGTCCATTGAATCATTCGACCATTCACTCCGAGGTAAAACCATTTAAATCACATCGTAAGTTGGAAAATTTATCATCTATATCTCAAAAGTTCATTACTTCCGGATATTCAATTGTCAATGCTTATTTATCAGCGTGGTTCATACTCCTGAAAGGTTAAAATATTTTCTTGGACAATATATATTCGTGTTGGTCAATTTTATTTCAGCCATATTAGTGCGCGTTAAAATATTAGGATAGATTGGGAGAAAACAGTGAGTGAGTGCGATAGCGAATTGTCGCGAGCCGTGCGCCGAGGGTGACGCGTGAGAGAGTGAGCTAGCTGCATACCGTGTTCCATTCGGTAGAAAGAGTCAGCTTCCAGAATTTTCTTGTCCAGTTTAAAATCGTGGCTTAAAATCCAGTAGATTCCAATTATTAACCGTGAATAAAATTTCCTCAGTGTCAAATATATACACTCTAGGCCCTATCCCGAATTATTTTCCGAAAGGTTAGGTTCAAAAGAGGGCCAAAACCTCGATAAAGCGTCATCTCCGAATAACGTGTAAAGGGAGGGTGTAAATTCTCCTTGACCGAGATGGAGTGAAAATTGCTAATCGGGACGTAACAAAATTTGGGGGCTCGTCCGGGATGTTAAAAAGAGTGTATATAAAAATGTATTAATAAATAAATAAATATATAAAATAATATTTTTTTTCGTGAAATGAGTAGTAAAGGGAAAATAAAATCATAAATGACTTCAGCTCGCTCAAAATGTACTGTTCCGGATCAGATCTTGCATGCCTATCCAGAAGACAGAAAAAAGTCGGGAACAAGGAAAGTGAGGAAATTAATAGAACCGGAAGAAAAATCAACGCAGGTAACAGATATCCCAGAATTTGAAGATCCCATATCCCAGAGATTCTTTAGCAAATACGGAGAAAATATCGGAAAATTCGGGAAATAAAGTTGAATCGGACTAAGGCTCTTGGACAAGAGATAAAGTTCCTTGCGAAGACAATTGATGAATATTTACGTGAATTTCCGGATACAATTCATCCAAATTTCGGGAATCCAGTTGCGACAAATTCAAAATGTGAAACTCTTAATGCAGAGTCAGTCGAAGTAAAAGCGGTAGAACCGCAAATTATAGACAAAACCGTAATTAATCAGTTAAATGATTCTGAAAGTTCTTTTACGTTAGCAACTGGACAAACCACACCCTGGTTGAGATTGAGTAGTAGTTCAGGTACGCAGTTAAGATCGAGATCCTCAGAAATAGATACAACACCGAGAAGAAGAACTTTGGTAAAATCCTGTTCCAAATCTGTTTCACCCAGAAAGAAAAGTGAACCAGGTGGTAGTGAAAATTTCTTTGTAAAGGCAGCGAGAGTATTCGGGTTAATCGGTGATAAAAAAGAAGGTTCAATCATCAAAAACACGTCAAGATCAGAGATAAATTTTTCAAAGGGATTCAATAGTTTTTCCAGATTGGCATCATTGTCAGAAAAAACATGTCCTAGGAAAACGGGATGTACTGTTAATAGATTGCGATCAAGGAAAGATTCGAGTCAAAATTCTAAAGTGTTACATAGAAAGAAAATATCGGGAAAAGTCGTACAAAATTTGTCTAACAAAATGGCACCAGTCATGTCCTCTGTTCAGCGAATGAAAAAGAGTAGAGAGTGTGAAACTGGGAATACAGGTAAAAATAGCAGAAATAACGACAATATCAACTATGATCAAATCGACGATGCAGGTAGCAACGAAGGGCGTGGCGGTGGCCACCATGGCAGCGGCGGCGACGGCGGCGACGGTGGCGACGGCGGTGGCGACGGCGGTGGCGACGGCGGTGGCGACGGCGGTGGCGACGGCGGTGGCGACGGCGGTGGCGACGGCGGTGGCGACGGCGGTGGCGACGGCGGTGGCGACGGCGGTGGCGACGGCGGTGGCGACGGCGGTGGCGACGGCGGTGGCGACGGCGGTGGCGACGGCGGTGGCGACGGCGGTGGCGACGGCGGTGGCGACGGCGGTGGCGACGGCGGTGGCGACGGCGGTGGCGACGGCGGTGGCGACGGCGTTGGCGACGGCGGTGGCGACGGCGGTGGCGACGGCGGTGGCGACGGCGGTGGCGACGGCGGTGGCGACGGCGGTGGCGACGGCGGTGGCGACGGCGGTGGCGACGGCGGTGGCGACGGCGGTGGCGACGGCGGTGGCGACGACGGTGGCGACGACGGTGGCGACGGCGGTGGCGACGGCGGTGGCGACGGCGGTGGCGACGGCGGTGGCGACGGCGGAAGGGGAGGAAGGGATCATGATAACCCGAACAAAAAACCGTTTCGTCGGACGACACCGGATGTAACGCGACCGGTATTAGATTTGAATGCAGGCAGACTTAGAAACTTGAGAGACGCTATACAATTGATACCGGAGTTCGATGGTAAACAAGGCTCGTTGGATCGGTATATCGCCGGATTGGAAGACGGTCTCGAAATGGTCGGAGAGGAAAATGAACTACACTTGTTGAAATTGGCAAGGTCAAAGTTAGTGGGAGACGTGTGGAATAGAGTTTCGAAATATACGTTCAAGAACATTGAAGAATATATAGAATATTTAAAGACAACCTATGATCCACCAAGGGATATTTATCAGTTGCAAGGAGAATTGGGAAGCAGTGCACAACTGAAGGCAGATACAGTAGACCAGTACGCGCATCGTATTCGGGAACTAGCTGAAAAAATCAACGAGGCACATTACTACAAGAAAGGATATTTGGGACAGGAAGAATTGGATATAATAGATGAAATGGCATCTAGTTGCTTCAAAAGAGGATTGAAAGTGGAAATACAAGATAAAATGGGAAAAGAAGAAACTACCCTCAGCGAAGCGATTCATGAGGCTAAAAGCATTGAACGAGAACTGGCAGATATGAAAAGATTGCGAGAAAATGCAGAAGCGAAACAAAAACCGGAAAGAGAACCTGAGAAAACTACAAAGAAAGCAAGCGTGCAAATCATCGAGGAAGCTAAGGAAGAATCAACTGTAGCCGTGGTAAACACCAATGCTCCAGCGGTGAATCTTTGTCAAATTTGTGGAAAAAAAGGACACCTGGCTACGACTTGTTGGAGTGCTCCAGGCGCAACTCCACCTAATAAATGTCAGACTTGTGGGAAACTGGGTCATACAGCTGATAAATGCAAAACATCGGGAAAAATCGAGCCTCAGACTGCATTAACTTGCCCATATTGTAAAAAATCAGGTCATTCTGCAGATAATTGTTTAAAAATTTCTGGTTTGGTCGCACAAACAAATACAATCATGATTTGTCAGATTTGTGGAAAAAGGGGACACACGGCAGACAAGTGTTACAGTAATCCATGTAGAAATTGCGGTCGAAAGGGCCATTTGCCCGAGTCCTGTCGTAGTGGACAACAACCTATACAGAATCAAGCAAATAATTTCAATCAGATAACTCAGCAAAATCAACCAAAAATTCCTCAAGGTCAGACATCTCAAATGCAATGTCAAATCTGTAACGGTTGGGGACATTCAGCTCTGGCATGCAACCAACAGAAACAGGGAAATATTGGAAATCGAAGTGTTGCAGGAGCAATGAATTATTCGCAAGCATTGACACAACAAAATTCAATTAATCAACAACAAAACCAAGCTAACCAAGTAATTTGCAATTATTGTAAAAATCCAGGTAATTATTTAACAGATTGTCAGATCCGCATTAGCAACAACAACCGGAGGGCAGCGCAACAGGGAAACGCGGACGGCCGACCAGCACAGGGTGCCCAGGCACAGGCCAGCGTCAATACTCAAGCGCATCCAACCCTTACGATCAAGGCTTGTACCGATTTGGGTCAGAACCAGAAATAATCGACGTTTATTTAATAAATCCAGAAAAAGACGTAATAGCTCCTACCGTCTTGTTTCAAAGTGTTAACGCCTGACGCGTTGCTACCAAAATCGAGAAAATTCGAAGCCCAATACGACATGTCAAACGAGGACACCTGGGGTCGAGAGTTTATTAAAAGCTGTTGATATTCTCATGAGAACCCCGCACCGTCGTCGAGGCACCACGCTCCAAGTTACGCGTGAGCCCAGTGTTAAACGAACGGTCAGCGAAATAAAACAAGCGTGCGTGCAAACGACCCAGATTTAGTTCGCTAATTTACGACTCGCGAACAGTATCAGCACACAGGATACAGACACCATATCAACTTGTTGTGTATTGATTTAGTTGCACCAGAATAAAGACTATTAGTGTTACCAGTGTACTCCGATATTTGCATTCCCAAGAGTCCTCCGAACTGTCCGAACCCTCTTCGCCCACGAACTTCAAGTTCCGTGGTATCGAGTCGTTAAACCCATTCCTCTCGGTAAATTCGAATGTATCCGAAGCGAAGGCGGTTACATTTTTTGGTCCTTCGAGCCGGATAGTTCGAGAAAACTTGCAAAACAGTGCATTATTCGTGAGTGTAACAGTAATAACGGCAATCGTGGTTGAAACAACGGTACCACGTGGCAGAAATTTCTCCATACAGACGGTCGTATCCTGTAAGAAGGCAGGCTAAAAAGTGAATTCGTCACCATCAAGGGCAAATCTCGAACCACAAGTGAGTAAAACGACAGGTTCCACGCGGAAAAGATTATCCGGGAACGTTATAGTCATCATTATTCTCGTGTCTTCGACGCTTCGACGCCTCAAGAGAGACGCCGGTACACACACACCGACGCTACGGCCGGCCGACTCACCCATACATTCATGCACTATCTCGCTCTACGGACGGGCTTCCGAGCGTCGCGCGAGGAGTCTTATCGCAATTACGTCACGCGATGTGTCCGAGCATCGATCGTAAACAAGGGCTTCCGATCGAGAAGAATTCGCTGAACGCTCACGCGAAATAATCACTTTACCAAGCATTCAAACTAATAATATATTTTCCACCAAGAAGGTATATTCAACGCGAATACGGCAGCGAACAATTTTCCTCGTATTAAACAAACGCGGTACCAATGGAAATCTTTATAATTTTAAGTGTACAAAAGTGATTAATAACAAATCATTCAAAAAAAAATATACTTCACCGAGAAGGTACACCACAACGCGAATCCGGTAGCGAACAAATTCCGTCGGATTATACATACGCGGTACCAGTGAAAATATTTGTTATTTCGAGTGAACAAAAAATTAATTCAATTCAAAATCGCAAGTGAACGCTTAGCGCCGCACCGGTATGCTCGGTTATATGGCATCATCGGTCAAGGTCAAGTGTCAAACTCAGCGAGCGATAAACACACCTGAACTGTTATTAAACGTGCTCACCTCGAAGTCCGTAACAGCCGTTCGCGTCTACGCGACAAATGTTATTTGAAATATTATATTTCGAGTACCTTTCGAAACACATCGGGTGTATATCTCGTCACGGCACTCAGACCCGTGCGACCTCCAATACACCTATTGAAACGTTTTGCACACAAGCTACCCACGCAGTAGGGACTTGTGAAAATCGTGCTATTAAACCGATTTTCAACACGGAATTCACGCAGTAGAAACCGTGCATCCTTCAACATGGCGGCGCTGGACAATCTCATCTATGAACACAAGGCGTCCGCACAGTCGATGGCTCGACTACTCATCAATCTCAAGAAGCTTGGACGAAACAATTTTACGACGCAAATCCTGCAGAGTCGTCTCAACAGTCTCAACTCTACATGGCTGGAGTGCAAAGCTCTCGATGTGAAGATCCACGCCGCAGCCAATGCCGAACAACAAACAACGCTTCCATATTTTCAAGATGAAGAGTTTCTCGCAACCGAAACGATCTATTGGGAGGTAAGCGATTACATTACCGCTGCGTTACATCAGCGCGCTCCTCAAGCAAATGTGAACTCAACGACCATCGAAAATGACACGTTTCAAAACGGAACTCACGGTAACGTCACTCACCTTCCGAGGATAGAAATGCCTAAGTTCTCAGGGTCTTACACAGATTGGGTCTCCTTCAGAGATCTGTTCCAATCACATGTCTCAAGTAACGAGGCAATACCTAACGTTCAAAAGTTGCATTATCTGAAAGCCAGCGTGACCGGTGAAGCCAGTTCCCTTTTGAAAACCATATCGATCACCGACGCAAATTTCCAAATTGGTTCGGATAAATTAAAGGATCGATATGAAAATTCGCGACACATAATAGATTCGTATTTAAGTAAGTTGTTCGATGTTGGCGCCGTAACGTCCGAAAATATAAAGGATTTAAAACGATTACGCGATCAGACGTACGAGGCCGTAAGCTCGCTAGGAAATTTAAATCGACCGGTGGATTAATGGGACGACTTAGTGACTTTCATGACCGTGCGAAAATTAGATTCAGTATCTCGGCGGGAATGGGAAATGAGAATCGGGTAAAAAACTACCTACCCTACGTACAAAGAGATACATGATTTTCTGGAGTATCGTATCAGAGCATTAGAATCTATCTCTCCTCTGTCGACAAAAAAAAACAATAAACCGAAAGGTGACGGAAGCTCCACGAAGTCCCATCTATCCACCGCGACAAAAGCATGCGATTGCGACGATTCTCATCCGCTTCATAAATGTGACTCGTTCAAAGCGAAGTCAGTCGACGAAAGGCAAAAATTCGTACGCGAAAAGAGTCTTTGCAATAATTGTCTAGCATCAGGGCATGTGACGAAACAATGCCAGAGCAAATATACGTGTTACCACTGTAAACAGAAGCACAATTCGTTACTTCATAATCCAAATCACCAAAAGAAAGGAAAAGGGGAAAAGTTAAGCTTTTCTCCCGGTTGTGGTACACAGAGTACTCCAGCTGCGACGTCGACGCCTCAAGCGTCGACCTCGGTCACAAACGTAACTCCAAGCACAAGTCACCACGGTACCGCAGCTATCGTCGAGTCACATCACGCGTCCGAACCTAAATTCTCACCCGCTACGGTGATGCTTGCTACCGCGTGGGTGATGGTGTCGTCGTCCACAGGACGCCAAGCACGAGTAAGAGCGCTGTTGGACCAGGGATCCCAATCATCGTTTGTTACCGAATCAATCGTACAAATTTTGAGAGCCCCTCGTACCAAGATACGCGCTCCAGTGTCCGGAATAGGTGGCGCTGATGCCGGCATTGGCCGAGCAATAGTTACACTCACGTTAAATTCTTGCATTGGTACCAGCGATCCAGTACAATGCTCCGCGATCGTGTTTTCTAAATTAACCTCCTACATGCCTCAGCGATCAAGTAGTCTGAACTCGTGGACGCACCTAGAAGGCCTTGAAATGGCGGATCCCGAGCCCAGCAGCGGTGAAACGATCCAGTTAATATTAGGAGCCGACGTTTACGCTAACATCCTCCGTGAAGGACTGAAAAAGGGACCGAAAGGGTCACCGATCGCTCAAAAAACCACGTTTGGTTGGATCCTTTCCGGACCAACAACAAGTGGTCACTCAAGCAATGAGATCGTAACATTAACGGCGCATCTCGCCGAAGACGAATTAACTGTTTGTCAACAACTTCGACGTTTTTGGGAACTCGAAGAAATTCCGACATGTTCTCCTCTTTCTGAGGAAGAACTCGCGTGTGAGAGTCACTTTGCCGCGACACACAAACGGCTACCCGAAGGTAGATATAGCGTAAGACTACCGTTCAAAGGATCAACTCCGATCAATATCGGATACTCTAGTCATACTGCCGAAAATTGGCTGGCCAAATTGCAACGTAAATTTATACGCGATTCAGACCTCATCGAGCCCTACTATGACTATGACTATGGCTATGACTTCATGACTGAATATATACTCCTTCGACACATGGTACCGACAACCTTCAACTCTCCCGACTCGACTCCTGCTGTATACCTACCTCATCACCCTGTACTGAAAGACAGCAGCACAACACGACTCCGGGTAGTCTTCAACGCATCAAGCAAGACGTCGAATGGCACCTCACTGAATGACCATCTCATGGTTGGACCAAAACTCCAGTCCGACTTGCCATCGACTATTCTTCGCTGGCGTCAAAACCACTACGCACTTACTGCCGACATCACCAAGATGTATCGGCAAATTCTCGTCGATCCTGAGGATCAACGGTACCAACAGATTCTATGGAGAGTAACTCCTGACGCGCCTATAACTCCATATAAGCTCGTCACTGTCACATACGGTACAGCATCTGCCCCGTACCTCGCGATGCGCGTCCTCCAACAATTGGCAAACGACGAAAAATTAAAGTTTCCACGGGCCGCTGCAATAGTACGCGATAATTTCTACGTCGACGACGTTTTGTTCGGAGCCAATGACGCTACAGCTGCGCAAGACCTGCGCAAAGAATTAGAGATGCTGCTGGAACGCGGAGGTTTCAAGTTGCGTAAATGGATGTCCAGCCACCACTCGCTGCTCAACGACATTCCGATTTCAGATCAAGAAACGACCAAAGTTCGATCATTCGACTCTACGGAATCTATCAAAATACTCGGCATCGGATGGGTACCATCTGCCGACTCCTTCTGCTTCAACGCATCGGTACAAAAACGTTCGCAAAATACCAAGAGATCGGTGCTGTCGGTAACCGCACAGCTGTTCGACCCCCTAGGATGGTTATCACCGGTGGTCATTACTGCCAAGGTCCTCATGCAGGAATTGTGGATCAACGCTCTCGACTGGGATGACGAACTCCCCCAGAAACTCTCTAAGAAATGGGATGATTACTGTCAACGGATTCCAGAGCTGCAAGCAATCTCCATACCTCGGTGGAACTATCTCGAAAGCAACAACACTCAATGTGAGTTGCACGGCTTTGCTGACGCCTCAACGCGCGCTTACGCCGCCGTTGTCTACTTACGAGTGAAAACGTCAAACAACGAAACTAAAATCAGTCTACTCATCGTAAAATCTAAGGTTGCGCCAATCAGAACGGTAAGTGTACCGCGACTGGAGTTGTGCGCTGCTGTATTGCTCGCAAAACTATTGGAGTTCGTTCAACAGGCGATGCAACTGCAATCAAGTACCACGTACGCCTGGACCGACTCCACAGTCGTACTCGCGTGGCTAAAACAACACCCATCAGAATGGCCTACATTTGTCGCCAATCGGGTCGCAACAATTCAACATCGACTCCCAGACATCACGTGGAGACACGTACCAACCAAACAAAACCCGGCTGATTGTGCGTCGCGCGGTCTAACTGCTACCGAGCTATGCACGCACCCTCTATGGTGGCAAGGACCATCCTGGCTGCAACGCGAAGAAACGCAGTGGCCACGCGCACCAGCGACTCCACCAAAGGAATCGGCCGAGGAAGCAAGTAAAATCGTCAAGTCCCACGTCGCTGTCGATACACGTTCAGCATGGGGAATGTTCAACAAAATATCCTCATGGAAAAGATTGCTTCGCGTAACCGCATACTGCGTACGCTTTATCGATGGCTGTCGTGGACGTAACAAGCACATCAGAATCCAATTATCCGGTACCGAAATTCAACAAGCGGAGATTTTTTGGATTAGTCAACTCCAACACGAAGCATTTCACTCAGAAATAAACGAGATAAAAGAAGGTCAATCACTTCACAGGAGTTCGAAGCTAAAGTCTCTAAACCCATTCATCGATGACAAGGGCACGCTGCGCGTGGGAGGCCGACTCGAGCGTTCCAATCTTACGTTCGAAGAAAAGCATCCTGCGATCCTACCAAAACATCGCATAAGCTCACTCATCGTACACGACGCGCATCTCCGATGCCTACACGGAGGGCCGCAACTGACAATCAGCATCCTACGTCAGAAATACTGGATTATCGGTCATCGACCGTTCGTCCGAAATTTAATCAACACATGTATGCCATGCGTACGCGAAAGAGCTCGGGTACCAAACCAACTAATGGGAAACCTACCCAAAGCACGCGTAACGCCGAATGTCCGAGCCTTCCTGCACACTGGACTCGATTATGCTGGTCCGTTTTTCGTAAGGAGCAACAAAGGTCGAGGACATAAAGCCCATAAAGCCTATTTAGCACTGTTCGTATGTATGTCCACATGCGCAGTCCATCTCGAATGAGTCTCCGAGTATACGTCCGATGCATTTCTCGCTGCCTACCGTCGATTCACATCTCGGCGAGGCCTACCCTCGGACATCTACAGCGATAACGGGACAACATTTCAAGGCGCAGAAAAGGAACTGCGAACGGCATTTCAAACTGTAATCACCGATACCAACCTTGGAAACACCATCGCAACGGAACGTACCAATTTGCACTTCATCCCTCCTGGCGCACCGCATTTTGGAGGATTGTGGGAAGCTGGAGTAAAGTGTGCAAAACATCACTTGAAGCGCGTCCTCGGAGCTCACACGCTCACTTACGAGGAGTTCAACACGCTTATCACTCAAGTCGAGGCGTGTCTCAACTCGAGACCGATTTTGCCACTACTCACCGATCCATGCGAATACGCGTTACTAACTCCAGGACACTTCCTTATTGAAGCCCCATTGCTACAGGTACCAGAACCATCCCTCTTGGACCTACGAGAGAACAGACTTTCGAGATGGCAACTGGTCCAACAAATGCTCGAAAACTTCTGGAAACGATGGTCCGTTGACTATTTCCACTCTCTACAAGTCCGAACGAAATGGACCAAAACTGGCGAAAACATCGCTATAGGAAACGTCGTCCTCGTCAGAAATAACCAACTACCACCATCAAAATGGATGCTTGCAAAGGTTATCAACGTACATCCGGGATCAGACTCACGCGTTCGAGTAGTGACTCTCCGCACCGCTCAAACAGAGCTAAAGCGACCAATCACACAAGTCTGCTTATTACCTGTTAACGCTGACAATCCGGACGAACCTCCATCTCCTGACACTCCTGAAACTCCCGACACGTCCGACTTTCAGGACTGCGACAGTTCCGACGCATCGGTAACCCCGACAAGAACGGTGCCGACCAACGATCAAGGTGCCAAACGATACTTGGGTACCGCGGCAGAGTGACGCTCACACACAAACGAGCGCCGATTAACTAAGTTGATAGCACCTAACCACACTATGTACATGTACTCGATGTTAAGTGCCCTAAGTGCTCCGCTAGTGAACCGAGTGCGCCGAAAAATTACCAAAATCAAAGACAAAACAATAAGACCGACAGACTTCATAGACACTGAAGCATCTGTGCACGTCCACCCGCCATGTTTTTCACGGCGGGCGGCCCCGTGTAAATAGTGTATATAGTAGTTTTAGATCTCTTCATTTTAATGTAACCTAATCAGTTCCCGAATCGCTGTAAAAAAAAAAAAGGTAATCAAAGAAATTTCGTCTGACCAGTCGAGGCGGGCGGAATGTTAACGCCTGACGCGTTGCTACCAAAATCGAGAAAATTCGAAGCCCAATACATGTCAAACGAGGACACCTGGGGTCGAGAGTTTATTAAAAGCTGTTGATATTCTCATGAGAACCCCGCACCGTCGTCGAGGCACCACGCTCCAAGTTACGCGTGAGCCCAGTGTTCAACGAACGGTCAGCGAAATAATACAAGCGTGCGTGCAAACGACCCAGATTTAGTTCGCTAACTTACGACTCGCGAACAGTTTCAGCACACAGGATACAGACACCATATCGACTTGTTGTGTATTGATTTAGTTGCACCAGAATAAAGACTATTAGTGTTACCAGTGTACTCCGATATTTGCATTCCCAAGAGTCCTCCGAACTGTCCGAACCCTCTTCGCCCACGAACTTCAAGTTCCGTGGTATCGAGTCGTTAAACCCATTCCTCTCGGTAAATTCGAATGTATCCGAAGCGAAGGCGGTTACACAAAGTAAAGAGCTCTCAGAAACAGTACTTATGATGTTGGACACAGGTGCTAGTAAAAATATTCTGAAAGAAAGATGTTTGCTAAATAATTCTGAACTGTATAGGGATAAAATCTTAAGATTGAGCGGGATTACAGACGAATTGTGTATATACTTTGGAGTATGTCATAATTGATACTTTGGGAAGAGAAACGGTTTTCCACGTGGTACCAAACAGTTTTCCGACCAAGCAGGGAGGACTACTGTCAACAGAGTATTTTCGTGATAATTTGGCAAAAATTGATTATGAAAACAGTATACTTGAAGTTCGAGACAAAAAGATAGAGTTCCATACTCGAGAAAGTATGATGTTCCCACCGAAAACGACGAAGCTATTCTATGTCCGCTTGAGAAACGATAACGTTCCTGAGGGATATTTACCAAGGCTTGAAGTCGATGAGGGAATAGAAATCGGGCAAGGATTGGTGAAAAACGTTGGTGGAAAAGCTTACATCTACGTAACCAATCATCACAACGAAAGGGTCCACATAGAGATCCCCGTCCTGGAATTGACAGCAGCTCCACAAGGAGAAAACAAAGGAAATTGTTAAAAGAGTGTGATGACTAATTCAGTGTGTATTACAGGTGATCCAGTCTTCAGAAAGGAGATAAAACAGGAAAATTCAGAGCAGTTCGGAAGGTCGGAAAATTCGGAGCAGTTCGGAAAGTCGGAGAATTCGGAGCAGTTCGGAAAGTCGTCGGAAAATCAGTGTAAATTCGGAAAGTTGGAAAGAAATCAGGGTAAAGTTGGTGAGTCGGAGAAAGATCAGGGTAAAACCGATTCGGTGATAAACACAGATGGTTCTGTATTCGGAAGGAAAGAAGGAAAGGTAACGGATTTAGAAATAAATTTCACTGAAGAAGAATGGAAAATCGAGATAAATAAGTCGAAAAGATTAATTCAGAATAAAGAAGAAGAAAATGATAGAAAAACATTGAATGATTTTACGGTGGCGGTAAACTCAAACACCGGAGTAAATTGTCAAACGTCTATTGGAGACATACTGTTACACACGAGCGAAAGTTCGAAAAATACAAAGGAAAATCAAATTGTCAAAGAAACAGAGGAAAAACTTGAAAAGTCAGTCAGAGAAATAGATAAAAACATTGGATCAAAGGAAATAGAAGAACGAAAACCAAGGTTTATGTCAAAACAGGAAAATAAAGTAAGAAGGGAAAATAATTCTTACCAGTTTGTCGATTGTTTGATCGGAGTAAAATTCATGACGGAAAGATGTTTTGCTATAAAGGAAAGAGAAAAAGATGAAGCACGGTTCCCTAAAGTTTTGGAATTGCTACGATTAGAGCATTTGGATGAGATAGAAAAAGAAGCTGTGCATAAAATCATCGAATATGGAGTTGATAGATTTCACATCAAAGGAGAAAAATTAGGCGCTACAGACGTGGTAATGCATAGGATCCCAACGACGGATGAATTTCCGGTAAATTCAAAGCAATATCGGTTTCCCGAGATTCACAAAGAGGAAATGCGAAAACAGGTAGCTGAATTCTTAGAGGCAGGATTAATCAGGCAGTCGGAATCTCCGTATAACACACCAGTCTGGGTAGTACCAAAGAAATTAGACTCTCAGGGAAATAAAAAATGGAGAGTAGTTCTTGACTTTAGACAATTGAACGAAAAAACGATAGGAGATGCTTATCCTTTGCCAAATATCGTGGATATATTAGATCAGTTGGGCGGTGCTCGGTATTTTTCGGTGTTCGATCTGGCTTCAGGGTTCTATCAGATAAAGATGCATCCAGAAGACTGTCATAAAACAGCTTTCACAACTCCATATGGACATTACGAGTACGTCAGAATGCCTATGGGATTGAAAAACGCTCCTCCCACGTTTCAGCGAGCAATGGACATGGTATTGATGGGACTACAAGGACAGGAATTATTCGTGTATCTCGACGACATTGTGATTTACGCGAAAACTCTAGAAGAACACGACGAGAAGTGCAAGAAATTGATCGATCGTCTAAGGACCGCTAATCTGAGTTTGCAACCGGACAAGTGTGAATTTTTCAAACGGGAAGTGGCATATTTAGGTCACGTGATCAGTGAGGAAGGACTAAAATTAGATCCAAGGAAAGTAGAAGCAGTTCGCGAATTTCCAAGACCGGTTAGCGTCAAGGGTATTCGGCAATTTTTGGGACTAAAGAGATATTATCGTCGATTCATAGAGGGTTATGCAAAATTGGCTAAACCGCTGACAAATCTTCTCAAAAGCGAAACTCCTTTCATATGGGGAGAAAGTCAGGAGGGAAGTTTTCAGGAATTAAAAGAAAAATTATGTACAGAGCCAGTTTTGATTTTTCCGGATTTTTCAAAGCCGTTTGTTGTAACAACGGATGCGTCCGGTCAGGCAATCGGGGGTATCCTTTCACAAGGACCCATTGGTGCAGATAGACCGGTGGCATACGCTTCGCGAACATTAAATGACGCAGAATCACGATATGATACATACGAAAAAGAGGCGTTGGCGATTGTCTACAGTGTTTTACACTTCAGACCGTATTTATATGGCAGAGTGTTTACACTTGTGAGAGATCACAAGCCCTTAGTTTGGTTTAGAACTTGCAAAGACGGAAACGCACGAGTACTTCGATGGAGATTGAAATTGGCAGAATATGAGTACGATGTAGTATACGAAGCGGGAAAACCAAATGTAAATGCAGATGCATTATCCAGAAATCCAGTAGAATCAGACAAAAGCAGGAACGATATGGACCAGGAGATATTCGCGGTACGACAGAGAAACAATGATGGGTTGACAAATGTAGAAATAATGAGGCTCTTGGAAAATGAAGAGGATGATTTTGAATTTGAGGAAGATGAGGAATACAACAATGAAGAGGATCCTGAGGAACAGTGGCGAGAGTCCCTGACAAAGGAACAACTGGCAGAAATAATTGGAGTAACAACACCAAAGAAAACACCAAAGGAAACTTTATATAATTTGGATGCTGGTAAGGAATCAATGGTAAGCCAAGATGACGAAAATATAGAAGAAGAGAAGGAAAAAGGTGAAACAGGTCAATCAACTAGGAAAAAGACCAAAAACAAGGATCCACCGGAACGTCATGCTATGACTACTAGACGACAGGTGAAAAATCAAAGTAAACAAGAAAAACATGAAGAAACAAATACAAAAGAAAAAGCTAAACCACCAAAGGAAACTCAAAAGCCAAGGGAGAAGAAAAAGAAAAAGAAAAAGAAAATTTCAGAAACGACAGAAGAAAGCAGTACAGACGAGGAATCAGTAGTGAAAACAAGAAAAAGAAAGAAGATTCCACAAGTATCGGAATCAGACGAAGAAAAGTCCTGCAGTGAATCTGAAAAAGATGATAAGGAAGAAGATAACAATCACATGGACCACAATTCAGACAATGAGAAGCTAGATGATGAAGAAAGACAATCAGAACAGGAAATCGAGAAAATTCCACCGGGAAATATCATACAGAGTCGTGATCTTTTCTTTACTCGCAAGGATGCACTTAGTTATTTTTTGAACACGAAGGGAGAATCTCTTGATTCAGGATCGCGGAAGTTGGCGGATCGAAACGAATTACCGTATTTTTCGGGCTTACAGTTAGGAGAGGCTAGTGCAGTAAAAAAGGGAAGTAGGTATCATATAGCATTGCCGGTTAGCGATAACTCAGGAGAAGGGATTCGGTAGAAAATGTTCCGTGGGATAGAATTGCGACGGAATTACGCTTAGGATTCTCGGGAAGTCCAACCAAAGTAATAGTTTGTCATGGGATTGTCAGATATCCTAGTAAACAGGAGCGTGCGAGAATAATACAGGAGATGCATGGATCGGCTGTAGGAGGTCATAGAGGGGTTACGAAAACCTTTAATCGAATCAGACAACATTATTTTTGGGAAAAGATGAAAGTAGATATTCAAAATTACATACAGAGATGTTTACCATGTCAACTAAAGAAATGCGTGAGAAACAAAACGAAGCAACCAATGGTGTTAACCGATACACCGGGGTCAGCTTTCGACAAGGTAGCTATGGACATAGTCGGACCAATACTAAAGACGAAAGACGGTAACGAGTATATCTTGACAATACAGGACCAATTGACGAAATTCTGCCTTGCTATTCCTTTACCGAACGCAACGTCAGCAACCATCGCGGACGCGATGGTCAAAAACTTTATCAGTATTTTCGGATCACCAAAGTCAATATTAACCGATCAAGGTCGAAATTTTCTCAGTGGATTAATCAGACGAGTAGCTAAAAGATTTAAAATAAAAAGAATTCGGACAACAGCTTTTCATCCGCAGTCGAACGGTTCATTAGAACGTTCACATCATGCATTAGGAGAATATTTGAAACAATACGCTGATAAGGAGTTTGACTGGGACGAATGGGTGCAATTGGCAATTTTCAATTATAATACCAGTGTGCATGAGGGTACAAAGCATACTCCGTACGAATTGGTGTTTGGGAAGTTGGCAAGGGTACCATCTAGCGAACCGTTGGGAGTAGACGATGAACTTCCGACGTACAGTGGTTATTTGATTGAATTGGTAACACAATTACATGAAATTCGGAGAATGGCTAGAGAAAATCTAATAGAAGCAAAAATCAGATCCAAAGAACGACACGACAAAAGACTAAATGTAAAATCTTTCAAAATAGGTGATTATGTATTCTTGCAAAATGGACCGAAACCGAAAAAACTAGCAGATCAGTATACTGGACCACACGAGGTGGTCGAAATAATGGGAAATCAAAATATAAAGATAAGAACCAAGAAAAATGTTCAAACAGTACATGCAAACCGATTGAGACTTTCACACACTGTACCAGGATAAATACATCATGTTTAACGCAAATTATGACAATTACAGACTACACAAACTAAGAACAATGTCGGACCGAAGTAGAATGAGTGGACGAAGGAATGCAGTACGGGCGATGACATCAGTGCAGAGAGGAAGGATGGTGCGATACGAGGAGATGCCGAGACAGACAAATCAGAGAAAGAAGTTTCGAGTTGAGGCGATCTTTGAGGAATTTCGTGCTGAAGGGATGGGAGAACATAAAGAAATTGCTAGGAGAATAGCCACTAGTGCTTTGATTAGGAAAATAGCAGATCAGGCTAAGGGGAAAAGTGATGGAGATTGGGAGAGTAGAGTGATGCGTTTGGTTAGCTTGATGGTAAACTCAATATTAGATAAGATCGATGGCAATGAAGAGCACGTTAGACAAAGTGACTGCGAAGAATATATAGAGAACGCAGGGAAAGCCATGAAGGAGTTGAACGCGAAACTTAAATTCCAGAAATATGATTGAGAAGATGAGCATGTAATAGTTATGATCTCGACTTGGGGTGAAAGAGAAAAGGAAATCGTAGTGCAATTTGGCACTGATGAGTTGACTATAAAGATGAAGGCTTTGAAGTTCATGCTTCTAAAAGTACGTGCTAAAATCATGCGTATGATGGGAGAACGTGAATAAGAGAAAGGAAAAAGAAAAGAAAAAAAAATAATATCAATAACTTATGAAATATCGAGGAAGAATAGTAGTATCTACGTAGATTTTGGGAAAAACTTTTTTAGTTTAGGGGAAAAATCGGTAGCATAAAATTAAGAAAAAAAAATGAATAAATACACATCGGTAATAAATTAACAAATATGTAACTTAACCAGCACAACAATATCATTGTATTATCACCAAATTTTACTAATAAACAATTTGTATGTATAACTAAACAAAAGGGTTAAAATAATAAAATAAACAATTATTATAATTCCGTCATTTTCTTTCTTGTATAGATCAAGATGAGAGAGAAAATACCCTTGTTCGTGATAGGGGTTATTCTGCTATCGAGGCAATGTATGGGGATGATCGGGTACGATTGTGGAACAGCTAAGGCCAACATCACAACTGTATCGCTTCTGGAGGTGGAGGAATGCGATATTCCGCCACCAGCATTGAACGTCACGACAGTGCGAATTTAACTGCTACAGATGAACGATTATGCATGTGTACATGTGCGACAGTGCAAAGTTGAGATTAATAGAGATGTTCGAAAGTGTGGGATGTTCTCGCATACCAGTGACGTAACGAATGGAAAAGCTTCGTACGTGTATGAAGTATCGCGAGACGCGTGTGATCAAATGTACGAGCACGGATCCTTTCAAGTAGAAAAGACTCTGATAATGGGAATAACGGGTAATCACAGTGTCACTCATCCTGTAACAATGGCAGGAAAAGTAGGGCAAGACGGTGCTTGTAAGGGAACGGCATATTCAGATCCTTTCGGTAATTGGGATGAAGTAGTAGTATTGGCTGAAGTGAAAATCACTTTAAGAGACTATCGTGCTACGATCGCTCTAAAGACCAATAAAATTTTCTTGAAATCGGGAATACGCTGTGAACTAAACGAAGGACAATGTGTAGATATGGAAGGAGGACATGCTTTTTGGGAATCTGTTCCTGTCGGAAATTCCGGTAATGGACAATATGGAGTGTTGTACGAAGGCATAGCTGAGAAAGGTGTAGACCAGAATTCGAAGATGTTGTATACCGTTACTACATCGGACATAATATTCGCGCTTGTAGTACGCGGATCAACAAACGTATGCGGACAAACGTTTTTACAAGGACAATCAATGGAAGTGATAAATATGGACATATACGCTTACGTAAACTCAAAGTTCGGTTATATTGAGCGACATATTCAGACACAAACTCAACAGGTATATCATGATCTTCTGACTCATAAGTGCGAACTGGAAAGAGAAATGTTGAAAAATCGTTTGGCAATAGCTACGGAGATACCGGATGAATTCGCATATCATCTGATGAAAGGACCCGGTTACATGGCTGTAATATCTGGGGAGGTGGTACACATAATAAAATGTATCCCAAAGGAAGTTCGAGTACAGCAGCGAGAAGAATGTTATACGCATTTGCCAGTAACTGAGGGAAACAACAGCTATTTCTTGACACCAAAGACTCATATTTTAATGAAAACCGGAATGCAAATCACATGCAACAAGATGGTTGCGCCTACATATTTTATTGACGAGGATTGGTACGCAATGATGCCTGGACCAATACTCATACAGGGTGTCCCAGAATCCCCGCACCGCCTGTAAGTGGAAGGTAGCTGGTGGGCGCCGGAGTCCCCTCGCGGAAGCGGGTCGCTCAATTCGCAATAACTTCGGCGTAACGAGCGATTGAAGTTGGCCAATCAGAGCGCTCCGATTCCGCGAGACCGAAGCCGAAGCGGGCGTTCGAACCTAAGTGCAAGTGGCGATACGCCCTTGTTTCCGCGAGGCTTACCGCGCGGGTCTCCGGTGTAGCGGGCCGCGAGGCGGCTGCTGCTGCCGCCGCGGTATTTCGATCGATTTCGCGGATGTACCCGGCATCACCCGGCAGAGTTTGCGAAGTACGTATGATCGGCCAGATAACGTCGTAATGTTAGGCTAAGATAATAACAGGCTTATTACGGATCCATAATTAATGATTAATTTATTATTAATTTATTGTCAATAATAAAAAATAAATGATTAAATTTTTAGAAATTCTAATGAGGTATGTATTAATCGAGATTTTAATGGCAAAGTACTGAAAATAGTCTACAACGTCGAGAAATGTAATTTTTAGCTGACGTGTGCGTGTGCGTGTGCGCGTGCGTGTGCGTGTGCGTGTGCGTGTGCGTGTGCGTGTGCGTGTGCGTGTGCGTGTGCGTGTGCGTGTGCGTGTCCGTGTCCGTGCGCGTGCGCGTGCGCGTGCGCGTGCGAGTGCGCGTGTGCGTGTGCGTGTTTATATCGTCTAACAATACTGTAACTCGCAAACGGTTTGAGATAGCAAGTTGTAATTTGGTACACTAGTAGAGTGATCACGTCTCTTTCTTCGGTGCACTTTTCACGAGTGAGACGCGGTTCGAGAATTTACGCAATTTTGAAATTTAAGAAAAAATATGTGCTAGCTCTAACCCCCGAAAATGTTGAGCTATCGTCCGAAAACTGCATAGAAATTGTTATTTCAAATTTGTGCACAGCTTCGTGTATGAGGACGCTGAAATCGATCAAAGAACTCTCTCATGGAGATAGCTGTGCCCAAAATTGTAATAAATGGGGAAGCCATGAGCAAATTACTTTGCAACTTTTTTTTTACTCAAATAAAAATTCGAACGCATGACATAATAAATCAATGGTTTCATTACCATATGAAAAAACGTCATACCAGGGATGTCCCTGGCATAGTCCTCGCGATTGTCCCCGGGATCGTCCCCGGGATCGTCCGCGGGATCGTCCCCGGGATCGTCCGCGGGATCGTCCCCTGGATCATCCGCGGGATCGTCCCCTGGATAAACCGTGGGCTAATCGTCCTCGGGCTAATCCGCAGGGGCTAATGACGCGGATACTTCCGCGTCATTTAACCAGAGCTGCGATCCCTCTGACGAGTCCCAGGTACCGTATCGTTATTAAAAACATTCTCTTATAAAAAAAAGAACGTTGCTACATGCTGATGTTTATTTTATCTGTCAAATCCTTTACTGTCGTGCGACGTGTAAGATATCGGTAAGGGCTCTTGCCAAATTTATTTGTGCGTAGGATTAAGTATTAAATATAAACGTTTAAGAATTATGGAAAAGTTCCACGTCATTCAATTTGATGACGGTACCATCGAAATGGTGCCAGACGGGTGGCTGTTGGAGAGTCGGAAGAAGAGTCACTTTCCGCGAATACAAAACCGGCGAAAATTGAACATTGCGATAAAAAATTCTATCTCTGTGGAAAAGGATTGGATGGTCTGGGTGGTGACTTCGATTCTGCATTCGTTCGGTAACTAGCATTCTTGTATGATATTTATGAGGTGTTCCATACCATTTCGATCTTGGCTTAACCCTTGACATCGTGTATTGGGGCCGCGATTTGTTATATAACCTCTCAAAAGCAATCAGACTGTTTATTAGATTTTTAAAAAATTTGTTTATATTTATTTATGATAAAAAAAATGGACTTAGTGATCGCGACAATTTAAAAATCTGAAAAAATTCTGATAAATATTGTGTCGTATATAAAAATTTTTAAGATTTGAGCCGGTGTGGACCAGCTTCACCTTCTATTTTTTCCAATTTTCATCGAAAAAACAGTGCAAAAAATAAGAAAAAATTTGTCGCCTGTAGATTATTGCTTGATCGTTCCCCGAAAATGCGAAAATTCCCAAAAATGCAATGTTGCGTGTAAATTCAACACTGCATTTTTGGGAATTTTTTCAGTTTTTTCCGAGAAGTTTTTTTTTATTAAAAAAATCTAAACAAAGTATAATCTGGAAATATAACAAGGTATTCAAATTTGTGGTTTGTCTTTTAAAGCGTCATATGAAGAATGTAGAGCGAAATTTGATGAGATTTTGCGCGGCTCCTGTTCATCGGCGCCTACATCATCGAAGAACGATAGTAATTTATGCAGTTCTATCCTAGGATTACGAGCCATTAATTAATATCAACTCATTGATCGACATATTCATGAACGTTTTGAACGAATTAGCTACTATACATAACTTATTCTTCACGTGCATTAGAACGTACGGACCATCACGAGAATGCCATTCTGGCTGTACTGGCCGGTTTGAGTGGGAAAGTTGAGGGCCTTCAACAGGAAGTACGGAACCTTCGAGAGGCCATTCACACTCAGCCAAAAATGCCAACAGCGACAGCCAGTGCAGCTCCCGCCGTGGACGACCGCAATAATGACAACGACAGTGACAGTGACAGTGACAGTGACGGTACCAGCAACTCCGACAGTGACAGTTCTATGTCGACACTCGATGGATTCCCGTTGAATTCGATTGACGAAGTCGCTCGTTTGGAAGTTCGTCTCAGAACCGACAAATCTTACCGGAGATCGTTGGTAAATATTAGTGATCACTAATTAACAGTCTTTTTGGTAAAAGAGAACAATATTTTATTGTCAACGTGTTCAGAATGTTCCAAAACACTGGAAAACTATAATTAGAAAATTACGTGGAAGTAATAAATTCATTAATTAAAACTTCTACTTAAATTACTTGTAATAAAAAAAAAATAGATTGAGCAGCTGTCGAAGCACGTTACCTTCAAGGGCAAAACATGCATACCTCGAATCCTTTCGATCGTTTTCACCAACAGTCTCGCTGCCGCTTATAATTATACGGGCAAGTACTCCAAGGAGTCGTTTTCGGACCTTGCTTTAGCGAAAATTGTAAAACGTAAGATTTTGTTCTACGATTTGCTCTTCAATTTACTGGTTATATGAACATTATATACCGTAATTCTTTAGGAGCTGTAAAATCGGATAGTGCCGGGAAAAATATGAAAACCGGCGATATTGACGACAAGGTCAAATCGTGGCTGCGGCATGCGAAGCAGCGCCAAGAACGCTCTGCAAAAGGGCCTACGAGCGAGAATGTGTGAATACTCGACTCTCGTCCTATATCGAGTGGAACGAACACCTGCACGACAGTATCAAGCATGTTCACCGCTCCTGTCGTCACAACCGCCGTCGCTCCGACTACTCTAACAGTCGTACTCGTCAATCCTGACAATCCTCATCTCTCTTTGGCAATTTGAACAAGCAAATTCAAAACGCTACATGAAGTTTTCTAATTGATCATCGTTTTTCCATCATTCATGTTAAACCCCCGAATAATATTTCATTTAATTTGAGATA
The DNA here is from genome assembly GCA_933228735.2 of Amblyteles armatorius. Taxonomy (NCBI): domain Eukaryota; kingdom Metazoa; phylum Arthropoda; class Insecta; order Hymenoptera; family Ichneumonidae; genus Amblyteles; species Amblyteles armatorius. The sequence continues at coordinate 8,689 of CAKOFT020000034.1, read as the reverse complement.
ATGATATCTCACGGTGTAGCGGAATGTCTAATATCCCTCCATCTGGGCCATATTCGCATTCTGAAATAGTAATTTATTTATAATTTTTTTTGTTCTCTCAATTGAGTCATTCGAAACGCGTCCGATCCCACTATACGGACACTATAAAATATAGATGTCCCATAAGAAAATAAATACCGTGTAGTATAAGGTATATGGTAAAAAGAATAGTACATTTCGATACGAGTGCGAAAAAAAATTTCTGACGAGTGTGACTTCGCAGCACGAGCCGAAGGCGAGTGTTGCAATCACTCGAGTTCAGAAAACGTTTTTCGCACGAGATCCGATAAAATACGGGATCGTCCCGGGATCGTACCGGGATCGTACCGGGATCGTACCGGGATCGTACCGGGATCGTACCGGGATCGTACCGGGATCGTACCGGGATCGTACCGGGATCGTACCGGGATCGTACCGGGATCGTACCGGGATCGTACCGGGATCGTACCGGGATCGTACCGGGATCGTACCGGGATCGTACCGGGATCGTACCGGGATCGTACCGGGATCGTACCGGGATCGTACCGGGATCGTACCGGGATCGTACCGGGATCGTACCGGGATCGTACCGGGATCGTACCGGGATCGTACCGGGATCGTACCGGGATCGTACCGGGATCGTACCGGGATCGTACCGGGATCGTACCGGGATCGTACCGGGATCGTACCGGGATCGTACCGGGATCGTACCGGGATCGTACCGGGATCGTACCGGGATCGTACCGGGATCGTACCGGGATCGTACCGGGATCGTACCGGGATCGTACCGGGATCGTACCGGGATCGTACCGGGATCGTACCGGGATCGTACCGGGATCGTACCGGGATCGTACCGGGATCGTACCGGGATCGTACCGGGATCGTACCGGGATCGTACCGGGATCGTACCGGGATCGTACCGGGATCGTACCGGGATCGTACCGGGATCGTACCGGGATCGTACCGGGATCGTACCGGGATCGTACCGGGATCGTACCGGGATCGTACCGGGATCGTACCGGGATCGTACCGGGATCGTACCGGGATCGTACCGGGATCGTACCGGGATCGTACCGGGATCGTACCGGGATCGTACCGGGATCGTACCGGGATCGTACCGGGATCGTACCGGGATCGTACCGGGATCGTACCGGGATCGTACCGGGATCGTACCGGGATCGTACCGGGATCGTACCGGGATCGTACCGGGATCGTACCGGGATCGTACCGGGATCGTACCGGGATCGTACCGTGATCGTACCGTGATCGTACCGTGATCGTACCGTGATCGTACCGTGATCGTACCGTGATCGTACCGTGATCGTACCGGGATCGTACCGGGATCGTACCGGGATCGTACCGGGATCGTACCGGGATCGTACCGGGATCGTACCGGGATCGTACCGGGATCGTACCGGGATCGTACCGGGATCGTACCGGGATCGTACCGGGATCGTACCGGGATCGTACCGGGATCGTACCGGGATCGTACCGGGATCGTACCGGGATCGTACCGGGATCGTACCGGGATCGTACCGGGATCGTACCGGGATCGTACCGGGATCGTACCGGGATCGTACCGGGATCGTACCGGGATCGTACCGGGATCGTACCGGGATCGTACCGGGATCGTACCGGGATCGTACCGGGATCGTACCGGGATCGTACCGGGATCGTACCGGGATCGTACCGGGATCGTACCGGGATCGTACCGGGATCGTACCGGGATCGTACCGGGATCGTACCGGGATCGTACCGGGATCGTACCGGGATCGTACCGGGATCGTACCGGGATCGTACCGGGATCGTACCGGGATCGTACCGGGATCGTACCGGGATCGTACCGGGATCGTACCGGGATCGTACCGGGATCGTACCGGGATCGTACCGGGATCGTACCGGGATCGTACCGGGATCGTACCGGGATCGTACCGGGATCGTACCGGGATCGTACCGGGATCGTACCGGGATCGTACCGGGATCGTACCGGGATCGTACCGGGATCGTACCGGGATCGTACCGGGATCGTACCGGGATCGTACCGGGATCGTACCGGGATCGTACCGGGATCGTACCGGGATCGTACCGGGATCGTACCGGGATCGTACCGGGATCGTACCGGGATCGTACCGGGATCGTACCGGGATCGTACCGGGATCGTACCGGGATCGTACCGGGATCGTACCGGGATCGTACCGGGATCGTACCGGGATCGTACCGGGATCGTACCGGGATCGTACCGGGATCGTACCGGGATCGTACCGGGATCGTACCGGGATCGTACCGGGATCGTACCGGGATCGTCGCCGGACCGTCGCGGGATTCGTCCCGGGATCGTCGCCGGACCGTCGCGGGATTCGTCCCGGGGGTGGAAAGTGGCCGATTCTTGACGAGCGGGCAAAAAAGTGATTTAGCGGAAGGAAGTAATAGAATGAAATTTAAAAAAAAATCCAAAAACAAATTAAAAATTGCAAAAAAAATCCGATAAATAATTAAGCATCGCAAAAAAATGTAAAATTGTAAAAAAATTAAATATTACGAAAAAATAACAATTTCAACAAAAAATAGAAATTGCAAAAAAGATAAAAATTGTAAAAAAAATTGAGGCTTTATAGTTGAAGATTGTGCCGTTGTCGGCATAGAAATATGGCCATTTTTTAGCATAGTCGGGAAAAAAAATAGTATATGCCACTCGGGAGGAAGTGTATTCTCAGTTCGTGTGAATTTCGTGATGGGGGACCTATTTGACCAGAATTCGTCGTTTTGTTCCTAGGAAGGGCCCATCCCTCGTATTTTGAACTGTAACGGAAGTGACGTCATATTGGGGGTTCTTCACTTCTCTTTCAAAAATCTCGTTTTTCAGCCGGCAGTGACGTCATACCACCAGGTAACATTACTTGCAGTTTGAAAATCTTATTTTTCGACCGGAAGTGACGTCAAACCAAGGATGTTCCCGGAGATCGTCCCGGGGACGATCTCTAAAAACATCCTTGGTTTGACGTCACTTCCGGTCGAAAAACGAAATTTTCAAGCCGAAAGTGACGAATCGCCGATACGACGTCACTTCCGGTACAGTTCAAAGTACGAGTGGATGGATCCTTCTTACGAACAAAACGACGAATTCTGGACAAATGGGCCCCCATCACGAAATTTACACGAGGTGAAAATACACTTCCTCCCAAGTGGCATATACTATTTCTTTCTCGACTATGCTAAAAAGTGGCCATATTTCTATGCCGGCAACGGCACAATCTTCAGCTGTAGAGCTACAATTTTTTTTTACAATTTTTATCTTTTTTGCAATTTCTATTTTTTTGTTGCAATCGTTATTTTTTTGTAATATTTAATTTTTTTACAATTTTACATTTTTTGGAATGTTTAATTATTTTTTGGATTTTTTTTTTGCAATTCTTTTGCAATTTTTAATTAGTTTTTGAATTTTTTTTTTATTTCATTGTATTATTTTCTGCCGCTAAATCACTTTTTTGCCCGTTCGTCCAGAATCGGCCGCTTTCCACCCCCGGGACGATCCAGCGACGATCCAGCGACGATCCAGCGACGATCCAGCGACGATCCAGCGACGATCCAGCGACGATCCAGCGACGATCCAGCGACGATCCAGCGACGATCCAGCGACGATCCAGCGACGATCCAGCGACGATCCAGCGACGATCCAGCGACGATCCAGCGACGATCCAGCGACGATCCAGCGACGATCCAGCGACGATCCAGCGACGATCCAGCGACGATCCAGCGACGATCCAGCGACGATCCAGCGACGATCCAGCGACGATCCAGCGACGATCCAGCGACGATCCAGCGACGATCCAGCGACGATCCAGCGACGATCCAGCGACGATCCAGCGACGATCCAGCGACGATCCAGCGACGATCCAGCGACGATCCAGCGACGATCCAGCGACGATCCAGCGACGATCCAGCGACGATCCAGCGACGATCCAGCGACGATCCAGCGACGATCCAGCGACGATCCAGCGACGATCCAGCGACGATCCAGCGACGATCCAGCGACGATCCAGCGACGATCCAGCGACGATCCAGCGACGATCCAGCGACGATCCAGCGACGATCCAGCGACGATCCAGCGACGATCCAGCGACGATCCAGCGACGATCCAGCGACGATCCAGCGACGATCCAGCGACGATCCCGCGACGATCCCGCGACGATCCCGCGACGATCCCGCGACGATCCCGCGACGATCCCGCGACGATCCCGCGACGATCCCGCGACGATCCCGCGACGATCCCGCGACGATCCCGCGACGATCCCGCGACGATCCCGCGACGATCCCGCGACGATCCCGCGACGATCCCGCGGCGATCCTGGTTCCCCAGGATTGACGTCACTTCCGGTCGACTTCCGGTCGAAAAATAAGATTTTCAACCCGCAAGTGATGTTACCCGGTATGACCTCACTGCCGGCTGAAAAACGAGATTTTCGAAAGGGAAGTGAAGAACCCCCGATATAACGTCACTTCCGGTACAGTTTAAAGTACGAGTGTGGATGGGCCCTTCTTACGAACAAAACGACGAGTTCCGGTCACGATAAGAGGTCACTTTATAAACAAAATAACAATTGTTTAAACAATTTGTTGCAAAATTTCAGGCTTTTCAGAATTTATTTTGATTATGTAAAAGATAACGGGAACAGGATAATAATTCGAAGCTGTCAATTCAGTTAAATAACTTGTGTATTAGGAGCTATATGTAAGAGGGAATATCCATTTATTATATAATTTTAATTTTGCTATTTTGCATGACGCAACCACCATGTAAATTCCCATGACTGAGCATGAGGTATTTGAGGCTTGTCGGTGAACAAATTCGTCGGTGATTCGATGATTGTCCAGGCTCGAAAAAAGATTTTATTAAGCACGACGAATCCCCGTACTCTTCGATCGTACCGACGACGCTGCCGATCGTCGTTTCACCGACGTTCGCCGAGGGCTCCGTTATTATGTTCGTCATATTGAACATGAGATCTTCCACAGACTCGCTATTTTTTTATCTCCGATGTCGATACTCTCCATGCTCGACCGCTGCAGGAACGTAGTCGTAGCATTCCTCCGAGACTATCCGATCTTGATTCCAGTTAAATCGTTCGTCGGACTATTCGCTGTCGAGCCGCCCCCGATGAATACGACATCTCGTTCGGATAATTTTCCTCAAAATAGATGTTGCTGGAAATGTCCACCATCTTCTCGAATGCAGCACTCCACTCTTCGCAAGAAGCTTCGTTTGCAGTTCGAAATCATCTGCGGCGTAATCGTCCTCACGGCGTGGAAGATCCGCTCGTTCAATTCGTCTCGGGTTTCGATAGCGTGTCGATATACGATCTCTTTAATGTATCCCCAAAAGAAAAAATCCAGGGGATTCAAATCTGGGGATCTTGCAGGCCAGTTAACGGTTCCGCCACGGCCCATCCACCGATTAGGGTACGCACGGTCCAACCATATGCGTACGGCTGCAGAATAATGCGCGGGTGCTCCGTCATGCTGAAACCACGCATTCAATTGTGCTTCTGCATTGACCCCAGCAGCTCGAAGAAGATCCGGCAGGTGGCGTATCAAAAAACGTCGATACTCAGCACCCGTGAGTCTCGCAGGAAGTTCGAAGGGTCCGATCTGCAAAAGAAATTGCCTGTAGTAACCTCATTCATTCTTTCGAAAAACTGAGGTTTTCAAATTGAACGTGATGGCGCAGAGTAAAATCTGAAAACATTCTTCGATCAAACACTGAGATTTCCAAACCGGAAGTGACGTCCCAACGTGAATTTCTAAAATGTCTGCGTGAAGTCACTTTCGGTTTAAAGATGAGATTTCAAACGGTAAGTGACATTACACACAACATATTTTATTTTGCTCTAGAATGTATTTCGGATGCATCCAGTAACTGCAACGTGCGAATTAAGGATCACAGGAAAGTGCGTAAAAGAATGTGCGTGATACGTCTCAATTGTATTTGGAATAACTCGAAGGAGATCCATAGTCTTTGAATTTTATTCAAAGATCATGAATCTGCCTCGGGTCCACTCCAAATACATTTGAGACTTTTCACGTACGTCCTTTTACCCACGTTCCTGTATTTCTTAACTCACACATTGCTTTCACAGGCTGCATTCGAAATGCATTCTACAACAGAGTGAAATTTGTCCACTGAAACGTCACTCTTGGGTCGAAAATCTTATTTTTAAACCGGAAGTTGACGTCAAGGCGACATTTTCGAAAAATTTCAATGCGTCGTCACTTCCGGTTTCAACATTCTACTTTCAACCGAAAGTGACGTCATACGTAAGAACAGTACGTTCGGTTTCAAAATTTCGGTTTTCAGCCGGTAGTGACGTCTTACTACAGGAAAACGTGATTTCTGATTTTTAAATCTCAATTTTCTACTGGAAAAGCTTCCTATTGAATGTGAGATCTTGAAACCGGAAGTGCCGTTTTTCTGTATGACATCATATCCGCTTGAAAAACGAAATTTTGAAACCGGAAGTGACGTTTTTCTGTATGACGTCACTTCCTGTTAAAAACTGAGATTTTGATTTCTGCATGCAGCCACTTCCGGCTGAAAACCGAAATTTCCAATCCTTAAGTGATGTTCTCACGTATGACGTTACTTTCCGTTGAAAACTGAGATTTTGAAACAGGAAGTGTCAATACAGAGAACAAAAAAAAAGTCTGAAATATATTTTGAATGCAGCCAGTGACAGAGATGTATGTATTCAGGTACACAGGAAAGTGGGTGCGTGATACGTGGACAAGAACGTGCGCGATAATTCTGCAATGTATTTGGAGTGGGCCTAAAGCAGATTCATGATCTTCAAATAAAATTCGCAGACCATGAATCTACGAAATAGAGCACAGGTTATGTACCATGCACGATAAAGGGGTTCGTTACATCACTGAAAAATTAAAATACTTACGAGACGATTACCCTTTATACCAGCCCACAGGTTGATTGTAAAGCGCGTCTGGAAAGTCCGTACTTCGGCGATCGCTTGCGGATTTTCACCACGTCTGGCATATTGGTGGTAATTATGGGTATTCCACGTCGTATTTCTTCCGTAAGACGATTCATCGGTAAAAATGATGTTATCAAACAAATCTTCATTTTCGTCGCGCATTCGCAGAATCGTCCTACAGAATTCGAGACGAGCGGGAAAATCTTGCGGTCTGAGGGCCTGCACGCGTATTATGTGATAGGCATGCATTCGGTGCTCCTTCAGCGTCCGTTGCACGCTCATACGTGACAGATTCAAAATACGGGCACTCTTGCGGATGCTGGTCTCCGGGTCTCGGTTGACTTGTCGCAGCACTTCTTGCTCGTTCCTCAGAGTCTCCTCAGAGTCCTTGCAGTCCGAGGAGCACCAGCCCCGACTCCTTTCCGTTTTGGCAATAACACACCCCATGTGCGAACCCGATTGATAAGGCGAAGAACGACGTTTTTATCAATAAGACGTTCCCTACGAGCGTTTCGGAGATTTAATCTCGCGTTCCTAGCTTCCACTCGAACATTATATCTTCGAGCAACTTCACTCGCGTTTCCTCTGCACGTAAAATATAATTCCAGCATCCGGTAATATTCCAAAACACCGTAATCACCCGTGACTGCGAAAGAACTGAGACGAGGTGATGAATCCACTATCCGATCGGAATAAAACAAATGACGGTGTAAAGCTTCGTTCAGCCGCGACTTTCCGCTATTGGTGGAAAGCGTAAGCGGCTGTGTGTTAGATCGCTTTTTGTTATCCTGCGATCGAGAGAATAAAAATAGCTCTTTCGCGGAACTTGCAACAATGTTAGTTTTTTTGACAAAAATTAGGAATCCCACCTGCAATCTAACACACAGGCGCCTGCACTCTCCACGACACAGTCGCAGTGAGACGGAGCTTTACACCGTCATAGGTTTTATTTTGATCGGATTGAAATTTATAATCTCATCCTAATCTCCTTGCCGTCATGAATGATTAAACGATAATGATTACGGTATCCTCGAATAGTGCCAAATGCTGGACTTATTCTGTAAGTTCTTCTGCATGCTGGAATGCTGGAAGTTCTTCTGTAGTATAATCACCAGTTTTACTCTAAATAAAATGAATTTAGATCTCTCGAGCTAATTGTTTGCTTCCTCATGGAGAGGAAGCTTTGTTTTCAAGAACAATTTTTTTTTGAAATTTTCATGTAAACCTGTTCAGTATGTTCCAAAATGTCAAAAAATCACATTTATAAAAAAATGCGTGTGCGTGTGCGTGTGCGTGTGCGTGTGCGTGTGCGTGTGCGTGTGCGTGTGCGTGTGCGTGTGCGTGTGCGTGTGCGTGTGCGTGTGCGTGTGCGTGTGCGTGTGCGTGTGCGTGTGCGTGTGCGTGTGCGTGTGCGTGTGCGTGTGCGTGTGCGTGTGCGTGTGCGTGTGCGAGTGCGTGTGCGTGTGCGTGTGCGTGCGCGTGCGCGTGCGCGTGCGCGTGCGCGTGCGCGTGTGCGTGTGCGTGTGCGTGTGCGTGTGCAATTTGGAGTTCAAACAGCGGAGCTTCCTCTATGTTAAAGCCAAAAACACAGAAAAGGCTTTCTCATAGAAGAAGCGTTGCGAATAAAAGAACATTGTGAGAAAGCGATATGAAAATTTCAATTGTCAACTTAAAAAAAATAACTGTAA
>CAKOFT020000033.1:0-32267 GCA_933228735.2 Amblyteles armatorius | reverse complement strand
GATCGAAATGTTGTGTGGTGTTGGCTGCTGCTGCTGTTGCTGCGGCGACTGCTGTTCAGGAGAACCCGTGATAGCTGCCGCTCTATCTCTCACCGGACGTAAGGTATACCGGTTTTCTCTAACAACATCTAACGACAATCACATCAATCAAGGGACATCGCGAGTTACTTCCAAGTTGCGACGCTCGCGATCGTGCGGTAGATCGGTTAGCTATCCGACGCGCCACTAGTCGATCGATACCTTACCCTGGGGGCATTTCATTATTGTCAATCAAACGCACACGCACGCGCACGCGCACGCGCACACGCGCACGCGCACGCGCACCCGCACGCACACGCGCACGCACACGCGCACGCACACGCGCCCGCGCACGTACACGCAGACGCACACGCACATATTCCTCTTCTCATGATATCCTATTCGCTCCGGTTTCCCTCGAACCGCAATTCTAGTTTTCTCGGTGGCCACTGCTTGAAGCCGCGGTAGGCATGCTGGCTGTCCGTTTCGCCGTTTCGAAAAATTCCCTAGCGTCCTTCGTTAACGTTCGAGCCGTTGGAAAAAAGAAAATCATTCCACGACTCCGCGTGACAGTTTTCCGATTGTGAGGACGAGAGAAGCCCACGGGCTTTAAATTCAATTCGACCCTCTTTTCTATCTACTGCTGTTGCTCCTGGTGTCTCTCTCTCTCCCGCTCTCTCATAAAAAGAGTCTATCGCTGCCCTCATCCCTATTATCATGCATCTTTCTCTTTAATGTGTTTCACCATCCAATACATCTGTTACATTATTTACAACTATATAATAATTGTTCTCGAATTAATGTTGTGTGCCTTAACGAGACCGTACATTTTGAACAGACATCTACACGTGGCAAGCTTCCTGCGGCGATTACGAAAGGCTAATTATACCTCAGTCTCGCTTGCATCTCGTTCTTTTGTTTTTTATTCATTCATTTATTTTTTAGCTGTGAGGAACCCACATAAATGCTGATATGCTCGAGCTGTTGTCAGATGTGCTAGACTACTTCGTAATGTCCAGTCGACGAAAGGCTTTGTCTTGATGCATTAAAAAAATTAACAACGTGGAGAAAACTTTATGTGCGCAAACAAATAATGTTTTTATTAATATCAATTTGTCTTATTAGCTCATAGTAAATAGCGTGTACCAAAGCAGATTAAAGAAATAGAATGCGAAGGGGTCATTGATGATAACGTTTCATACATGATGGTGAATAATATACTGCCCTCCCGTGCTGTCTCGGTATAATCCCGTTGGAATAGAGCAGTTACGCACATGGCTGTTGCTGTGTCGCGATGCACCGCCAATCTCGCGTTGAACATAAACACAGAGACGCTCGCGGCATTCTCGGTTGCAGTTAACCACGTTGGAGCATATCGCGTAAAATATAGCTTACATACCATGCAAAGCTCCATGAAACAGCTGAAACGTGCTTTTGTTTTGTTTTGTTTAGTTTTTTGTTTTGTTTAATTTCCAAACCAACACGGAAGAGGTCTAAACTCTTCAGTATCAGTCTCAAACCAAAGGTGAAAATATTATTACAAAACGCTTGTTAAATGAATCGTCAATGAATGTTGTACTTCGCATTAAAACAATCGACACGATATAAGGATGGAAAGGCAAAAGGCTCGAAGGGAGGTCTCCGCAATGAAAGTAAGAGGGCCGACGGACAGCAAAGTGAGTTTGCAGAAAGACATGGAGTAATTGTAGAATCTGCGGTAGGATGCAGCAAGCAGCAACTTGTCGATGCGGGGAGGATGTGACGGCCGGCCGGCCGGCGTCGCTCGGTACTCGGTAGCCGAGTGGTTGAATCTCTCTCGGGTTTCGATCGCGGAAGGACCCTCGCCAGTGGTAGGTACTACTTGAATCGGAACGCGCGAGCGATACACGACATCCCCGCGGCGATCTCGACGGGCCGCGGTCGACGGGCGTCCGCACTCCGTCCTCGCCGCGCCGTTCTGGACGGAGCACCAATCCTCATCCTGCCTGCCGTTGATGCCGTTGCTGCCGCTGCTGGTGCTACCGCTGCCGCTGCCGCTGCTGTTGCTGCTGCTGCTGCTGCTGCTGCTGCTGCTGCTGCTGTGCATCTCCTGATCTCGTGGATCTTCACCACGTTGTTGAGTCGCATTTTCTCGAGAGCCAATCGCCCGGTAGCTATGCATTCAGACTGGAAGAAGCCCGAGTGCACTGCCGAACAGCTCCGTTCGTTCTTCGCGGTTCGCCCCCTCTCGCCTTCTCTTTCGGTGTATCCTCGACCTGTCAGCCAGTGCGAGCGACAATGCCCGATCCGAGATAACGCTTCGCTCCTCGGGGACCTTGCTCAACCGAGAGAGACTCGAAGAAAGAAACGAGAAAGAACGAAGACTCGCGTCGTCTGTTCGCTTCTTCGTTCTTCGGCAATATCTCGACTCTGACCAGTGGGCCGTTCTCTCCGTCTCTGCGGCGGTATCACGACTCTCAGTTGGCTTCGTACGCGCGGCTGCTCCTACGCCAGAACCAACCACCAAGAACACGCGCACTCCTGGATGCTGCTGTAGAGAAACCCCACGCGAGATCGAAGATGTACTTCTCAGCTGTGGTGAGCAGCTTAACGCGTTTCTTCAGCCACTCTCCGTTGTATACGGTATACTTGCGACATGGATACTTTTAACGTCAATGCTTATATTTCCAGTCTCATTCGGGTGTGCAATATTCTTTTATTTCAATATAATATGTCCAGAATAAAGAAATAGTCACTTCATAGTCTCGAAGAAACACGTATACTTTCTCTACGAGTTGTGTCATCTCTTTCTCCGATGGTCCCACTTGCTCTTTCGGTCTTGACTCGATACTCGTTTGAGAACACGATGGGACCACCGAAAGCGGCGAAGGCCCCTTTTTCGGTGTCACCAAAACTCGTTCTTAGCCCTGGGGCCATCGAGACTTTGAGACAGCAGCGCCAGCATCTTGCAACTCGCGAGTCCGTGGTACCTAGTCAGCCCACTTTACAACTTATCTCGAAACACTCGCTGCTGGCTATGTAACGTATTATCCTACGAGATACTCGATCCAGTATTCGTCTCATGACCGTATCAGGTATTGCTCCCGGTATCACATACGACCCTTGACCATGAACCTCTCCTGTTCTCCTTCGAAGATTAACCGTTCAACCTACTTAAGGTCGGGCTAAATATCAACATAACCTCCAAATATTTTGAATCCACTTTCCTGCGAAACGGTTTTATAAGATAAAAATCTAATCGCGGGGCTCACTGCGTATTTAATTAACGCAGTCAGCCCTGCAATTCGTTTTTTTATTTTGTAAAATCGTTTCGGTGAAAAATCTCTCGCATTCATACGTGTTTAGCCTCCCCTTACGAGGTCGACGGTTACTTTTGAAAAAATCAAAAACTCCATACTTGTTCCATATGACTCGATTATACATCTACCGAGTATACGCTATTACTCTTTTTTGAGCGTACATCACGAGAATCATGCGTAGCAGCATATTCGTAACCATTTTCCAATTAATTTCAACGTGGGAATATATGTGGATATCAAACGACTCGTCAGTGGTACGACATGCGCGCGAAGATACGCACGAGGCTACCGAGTCCGGATAACTTTAATTTTTTCATTTCATCAATTAATTAATATTCAGTTGCCGGCTATGCATATCGTACTCGCGAGTGCACGACGCGCGTCATCCACGCAATCTTTGTCTCTCCCTCTCTTTTAAGCTTCTTCAGCCACTCTACGAACGTTAATTAATTATACTCCTTCACCTTTACACGAACTATCATAGATATGTCTACTGAACGGCACCATGCAATTCAATCGTTGTTCAAAAGTGCATATTTCTCAGACTCAAACAATGAACCTAAAGAGATTGTAAACAAAAAAAAGTATTGATTACAAAGATATGTGTTTTGGCGATTTCGCTCGTCGAACTAACAAAACTTGACTGCAGACGATCCCGATTGCTAAGTCAGATGCTGAGGAGCTTTTACATTCAGTGAGAGATGTCGTGCCGTGAAAAGATGAGGTCGCGGGTGGAGAAGATTCCTTCAGATTTTTATGTCCCTTTTACAGCTCTCTAAAGTTGTGTCGTCTCGTTTTAGCGTTAGGTACCAAAAGAGCAATGTTAAGCACGGCATAGCGGAGAACTTCCTCCAGAGACAAATATCGATGTTTCAGCACATGGGGTTTATTAAACCTAATGGCTTCACTGTCCGGACGCTTGATCTAATTCTATCGCTCAAGCAGCGTCACTTCGATTCTACTTTTAATAGGAAATCGCTGCTCCATGGATGACCTCTCTGGTGATTGGACTGCGTTAAATGCAGGCATATTCTATTTTATGGGATACACATACAGCATACAGCCGAGAGGCCTCGGTAAATGAATCTGAGTCGACTGGTCGTGTCGCCTGCTGCATGTGGTTAATTTCGATTCGGTCCCGTATCTGCATTAGATAGAGCTGGAGCTGGAGCTGCAGATGGAGTTGGAGCAGCAGCAGCGGCGGCGGCGACGGCGGCGACGGCGGCAACAGCGACAGCGACAGCGACAGCGACAGCGACAGCGACAGCGACAGCGACAGCGACAGCGACAGCGACAGCGACAGCGACAGCGACAGCGACAGCGACAGCGACAGCGACAGCGACAGCGACAGCGACAGCGACAACAACAACAACAACAACAACAGAAGCGAGTGCGGGGAGTATAGAGAAACCAGCTTCGGACTGTCGAGCAGGTATAGCCGGCGGCTGGAGCGGCGACTGCCTACTCACCCAGCATTTCCGCATCGGCTATCAATATCGAAACGAGCGATGGATTTACGAGGAAATTCCATATTCGTGCGCGGATGAATGACGAGGGATTCGCGCATGAATAATGCATTGACCCCGAGACGAAATAAATAATAGCGTGTGGCTTCGGGAGCGAACTGGCCGGCACGCTTCGATGCTTGTCGAACGCGCGAGCTCGACCACATCGTCGAGGTCGGCGCACTCTTCCCAATACGCATATATTTTATAAAAATTGTTATTCTTAAAATAATTTCTTCTTCAAAAACCACTGTTGCATATAAAAATGGTCAAGCGATAACCTATAATCGACTGATTTTTTCATCTCATTTTTTTCACAGTTGTTTCAAACAAAAAAAATTCGAAAAATAAAAGGTTACGACAGCCCACTCCGGCTCAAATCTTTAAAATATTGATATGTGACATGATATTTTCAAATTTTTTCAAATTTAAAAATTGTGGGCATCAATACATTCCTTTTTTAATTATGAATAATTATAAACAATCTGAAAAAATGCAAAAAAAAAATTTGAGTGCTTTTCAGAGTTAATTCAATCGTTTAAAAAATCGCGGGCCAAATCCAGGATGGACCTAACTTACCGTTCGCACTCAACTTTATGAGAATTGGGCTCGGCAGTACCACTAATTTCCGTATGCGCGCGTTAGTGCGCGTGATGTCCCTAATATCGTAAAAAGTTCTTATTCCACGATATTTATCGAAGTCTCGACATTATTTTGTTTAAAGGTTGTTTAAAATATGTTCAGGAATTAACTAGTCCGAGTAAACAATCCATAAGGAAGTCAGAAACAAATACGTTTCTTGGCGCAATCAGATGCTTATTTATGTTTTAGTCATTATATTATACTTGAGAAAATATCAATGAAAAAGGGAGTCACGGGCGGCATTCGTGTGTAGCGAAGTAATGAAAAAAAAAAAAAAAAAAAAACTGCACACCGTTCATACGAGTAGATTCTGGCCGAGCCGCCGGTTATTTTTATCGAGAAATCCGAAGGTCTGTATTATTAACGCATATATTTGACAATAAATTGCACACATTCCAGATGATTCTGATGATGTGAAGAATACGAGATATAACCGGAGAGGCGAAAAGAAGTTAGGTTAAAAAAGACGAAAAGTCTGTAAAGAAGGTGGAGCATCGCAATGCGACAGATAGATACACAGGGAGCGAAAAACGGTGGAACCAGTACGAAGACAGACAGACAGACAGACAGGCAGACAGACAGACAATCTCGCCTCGTTTATCAGAGTGGCATTGTAAAAGCATCGTTTCGCTGCGCGACACCCCCTTTGTTGGTAACATTCACGAGGCCCTGGACTACTCAATCCTTTCTTTCATTCACTCGGCTCTTTTCATTTTTCTTCGAGACGCGCGGGTGCGCTTACACACATGCACGTATAACAGACTTATTCGTCACGACGCACCCACCTTGCATCACACACCGCGAGCTTCTTTCCCTTCCCCAGGTATAACGATGCTCAGTTGCCTGTAGCATGCCTGTAGCATACCTGTATCTTCGATACGTATGAAACTCACGTCTCTACCAGACGTTACATTTCACATGGTATTCCGGAAGTCGAGAAGCGGTTTCTTCTTTTCAGGGGTGCATTCGATGCGTGCGTGCGTACGTGCATGCCTGCGTGCGTGTCTGCTGTAGCTGGTGCTGCTGCGACGCCACAAAAGAGCCAAGGTATGAGTTTATCTAGTCACAGGATGTCCGGGTTGAATATCTCGGACTCGCCTTTTTTCATTATCATCGTCACTTCGTCATTGACGCACCTTCAAGCCGAAGTATTCGTTTTAACTACTATCTTTTCGGTTCTCAACGCACAATAATTTATTTCGAACGAATTAATATTTACAGATGCAAAGAAAATTTAATTTACATTGTATTTTTTATATTGCCTGCCGCTTGTGTTCCATTTACGATAGGAACACAATATTGTAAGAAACAAGGCTTTGTTTTCACTCGTCAGTCAGTACGTCTGTCTTTTCGCCGAGGATTCCTTTTTTACGATGCGGGTATTTTCTAGGATCAAGCGAATTTTTCCTACCGCACCAATATATATGCACAAGGTATTATCGTATTCGTACTGACGCACCTGTACGAAAAGTGGGTCATTCGATTGCCATCATATTACACGAAAGAGTATAGAGTCTCTATTCGATTCGAATGTGGCTCAAGTATATTTTAACCCTTTTCGTAGTCACACGATAGGGCAGCAAAAGGATCGGTTTTCAACCGGCTCTCTTTTATACTTATACCACTCATTTTTTTTGTTGTCACCGTATACTATTCAGTATAATATTCAGAAAAAGATGGATGCAGGATACAAGGTATTTTTAGAATGAACTGGCAATAGCTCATATACGCGTACACATTTTCTGGCGAGTGTATGTATGTATAGTAGTATACACATGTACCTGCATGTTCAACAGCGTCGAAGGGCCGAGAAGCAAAAGCCTATTGTGCGTATGAGAATACCGGACGGCGTTTGGGCGCAAACACCACAATCGTCTTCTTGTGCCCTCTCTGAGATGTTATAACATAACCGATGTCACCGGGGTCATAACTGAACAACCTCATGTTTATTTGATGTTCCAACCTACCGGTTATCGACGTTGTGAGCTCGCGATCGGATAATACTTTTCTTCATCTTTGTTTTTTAGTACTACGACTGAAGGCGCAGAGCTGATACAATGCATTGTTTCTACACTTGAGATCGCGTGTGTTTCCTCGTAATGAAAAACTTTCATCAAACCTACAATCCCGATTCCTTCAACCATGTTTAACTCTCCGTCAATGCTGTTTGAAACATAAACGGGAATCTTACGATGTACTTTTTTATCGGGATGATGCTATACTTTGAGTTCATAACCCCGATGTTCATGGCGAACGGAGTCAAATATCGTCGATGAATTACGTGAGGCATTATATTATTTAGCAGCCTGGCTTGCCACACAAGTTAGAGATAGGTTAGGGCCGACTGGCCCTAACCTAAATAGGAATTAATAAGAGTTCAATTGTTTTTTTTTCGCGATTTTTAGTTCTTCAAAAATGTCTGTGCGCACCGTAACTATTAATTTTCTTTTCGGTATCGGGCATCACAGTATACAAGTGGTTGTATACAGATAGATTATGATCGCCTGATGATCTTTAGTAAATTTGGGGAGAATCGATCGAAGCGTAAAAATGTTATGCCATTTTGAATTTCATAAAAAAGTAGTACCTTATTTTCGACGCAATTCTTCGTATTAAATAGTCGTCTGTCAATAAATGAGTGACAGATTCGTGATCAACGTGGAAAAATACATTAAATATAGTCCCGGAACGACGTCTAACGAAAAAAGTTCATCGGGAATTTTGATAGACAATATTTAAAAAATTGGTGATTTTGCATATTTTTAAACAGCGATTTCTTTGCTTCCCGATGGCATCGCGAAAAAATCCAGGTGCCTATCATGTGCTGCGACAATAAATACACAAGATGATGGATATGACGGGGTTGAAAAAGCTGGACAAAAATGTATCATTTGGATTTATTCCGAAAAAATCGAAAGTGCCGAAAAAAATTTCACGAACACAGATTCGATAAAGCGCGAGCGTAGTGTATTTTTTTGCGCCGAACCTGAATTCGGCGAGCCGTTTTTCATAAAAGTCAAACATGACGTTGACA
The DNA here is from genome assembly GCA_933228735.2 of Amblyteles armatorius. Taxonomy (NCBI): domain Eukaryota; kingdom Metazoa; phylum Arthropoda; class Insecta; order Hymenoptera; family Ichneumonidae; genus Amblyteles; species Amblyteles armatorius. The sequence goes on along the minus strand of CAKOFT020000033.1, from coordinate 23,769 downwards.
TTGAAAACAGCTGAAACAGTTGAAAAGTTTCATATTAGTTTCATATTAGTTGCTCATAATGTTCCTTTATTCGCGGAGCTTTCTATATGAGGAATTAAAAAATATGGAAAATGCTTTCTCATATAAAAAGCTTCGCGAATAAAGGAACATCATGAGAAAGCTATGTGAAATTTTTTATCTTCAACTTTTATGAGGAAGCAATATGAAAATTTCAATTTCCAACTTTTTTGTTACCCGTCTGTGCCGTCATAATCGCAGACGGCGAGATAAGTGCATAGTTACATTTTCCGGCTGTTCTTGTTGACTGGTACCTGCATAAAAATTCAATATTCCTTTCAATGATGACTTGAAATAAAATGACGTGCCAATATCAAGTCAATAAACTTAAAACAGCATAATACACAAGTAACAAACTGTCGAACGCTATGGATTTAAAAAAAACGTGGTGTGAGCGTAGTCACTCTTCACTCTTCTTGTGTGAGGATGTATATCACTTTTGTTAGTGGTGCTATAACGTAATAATTTAAGTTGGCAAATACCAACCATGGACTCGTAAGGCCCTTCATCGGAAACGCTTTTAATTCGATTTTAATTAATCGAAGGTGTGTACACGCGGCCTCGCTGATCGTTAACGCTGAATGCTAGAAGCCCCCTGGTCACCAGTTAGATAAATTCCTTCAAATCTGTAAGAACAAAATTTGTTTGCTCGATAATATGTATACTTCCATTCGATAGCTTCTTGAAGGTTTTGTTAACTCGCAAGCCGTTTCACATTCCGAACGTTGTAAAGGAACATTTTATAACAATTCCCACGCACGTTGCTTTACTCGCGGTAGGCGGCATCCCTTCGGGGAAAGTACCTGCACGTGCAGCAAAATTGAAAATCGGGAACGGTCTCTACCTGCTGCGCACACTTTACGATGGAAAAAAAGTAACAACAACAGCAGTACCGAAAGGCGAGGCGGTGCACCTTCAATTGACAAGCGATGGAAAAGTAGGCTCACATCTGGCCGACACGTGGTGAACCGACCACCTCTTGGCTGTCAGAGCTCTTGCAATAAGGATCCTCGAGTAGTATTGGAGTCTCTATGTGGAGGTGTCTCGGTTGATATTTGTCTACCTCGAAAACCCCGCCACTGGCTACACTAAGCAACTGAATTTGCTCTACGCTGGATAGCAAATACTACCTTAAACTTACGGTTCTCGGTGAGCACATCAGGTGCTCTCTCGTCAACGCCAAAAATGTGTTTCGTATTAGCTACATACCATTCCTGAAGGTGCACACCGGACCTCCTCCTGCAGGATTCTTCTACTACCGAAGAAACATGGGAAAGTACGTGAAGAACACATCTGGCTTAAATAGCTTTATTGGCGATTGTCCGGTTCGTCCCTGTCGACAGATTCAACATTGACAGCTGAAACACTTCCAGATGTGGGAGCTATTTATAATTAAAATACGTCAGTGTCTTTATATATAATCGTGCATCGATCTTCTATATTTATTATAATATTTAATCGTACGAATCAATTTACCGTAAGGCACAGTCAATTGATTCTTGTTTATTGAAATATCTCTCAGCAGTATGTGTAATTTACGATCAAATGCGCAGAGACCGAGAATCCCAGCGGTAAAACTTCAGGCAAACTGTGTCAGTACAAAGGGCGAAATACGTAGGTGAACGGATGGTGAATCGTTGCCGGACCACCCGCGGTTCTGTATTAATAGAACCACCAGCCGACATGGCAGGTTAACGATCGCCCTAAGAATCGTACTATCTGCCAGTATTTGCCATAGACAATGAGGACTTATTAGTACCAGCAGAACCGAGAATTCATTCACAGTCGCGTGAATCTCAAGGCTTCTGGGATGGATCGACAGAAATACCTATTAGTTTGACTTTTTTTTCATACTTTTCGCTCTCGAGTTTTCGAGAACGGTTAACAACAACGTCTCTTTTGGGTTTCTGTCGGATTAAAGTATTGTATTAAATACATCTATAAAACGAAGATGCTAGGTCTAGACGAAACTTGACGGTAATCCTTTTTTTTATACGATTATACCGCGAATCTTGTGGCAATGAGGCAATAGGGAAGTGGGTATGAGTTTTAAGGTATATATCTATATTCCCATCTAGCATGGAATAAGACGGGAGCTTGTTGAAGCTCAGCGAAAAAGCCAAACTAATGCGCTCGTTGCCGACTTTCGGTTAGAATTGCCGATTCCAGTAACGTATTTCAAGTCTTTCCGAGCTTTTAGTACTTTTAAACACACGTTAAATAAAGTGAAGCTAAGCTACTTGAGTCTCCGGATCGACTCACAGTTTCAGCTTTAATCGCTCTCGCGAGCCCGAGAGCCTTATATTCCTTCTCCTTTTTCCATTCCGTCCTTTCGCGTCTCTTCTTCTCGCCGTACCCTCGCTGATCTCCGCAGAAAATGCGTTAGCGCCAGTTAACTTAAGCCTAGAACGCGCTTCCTCTATCCACTTTACGTCTATTTATCGAAGGAACTAGGTATTTACTTTTCGTCGGGATTACAATTGAGGACCATTGTATCAACACACTAGTAGACGCCCCATTCTAGTCCTTGAAATACCTCGTCAATTTATCAATGAAAATTATTTAATTAGAAGAGCAAACGATAAGTAAAACGGACGGATTCTGTCGGTTGGGCATCGCAAATATTTCAATGATTGTTCGAGCAGTAAGACAAGGAGTAACAAGTAAAAAGAATTGGACGATTAATTGCGATGGGCAGAATCGAGGCTCGACCGTGTCTAAAGTATACGCCATCGTTTAATTAGACAATTTCTTTTTCCTCGGGGTTCCCCAAGAGGGCAAAAGAATCATGAGGCGAGACCGGGGCATTCTCGCTCTTTTTCTTTCTTCCTATCCTTCACCCCTCATTCGTCCTCGCACGCGCCCTACTCAATCAGCCACCGGATTACACTTTTAATTCATTTTTCAAACTAACTCGGCCGTGTCCTCTCTCCCAGCCAATCTTATCGAATCGAGTCATTTTCACCAGAAAACCATCGGCTTTCTCTTTCTACTGTAAATTTTCTACCGAAGTACAACAATTTTTAAATGAATAAAGCTGCAACTATACAACTCTCTCGGCACGACTGTAAAAAGGTTAAATAATAATAGCCAAATAACAGAAGGGCATTTTTCAGTTCAAAGAAAAGAGGTCAGGGTTGCTAGAAAGAGCTGTAAGCATACGGTAGATTCGGGCCAATACAGAGTGGGTCGGTATTCCACCGTTATTGCTTATCACACTCTAAACCCTCGAACCCACGGTGACGGTACTAGTGGTGTTGGTGTTGCTGCTGCTACTGCTGCTGTTGCTGTTGCTATTGCTGTTGCTGTTGTTGTTGCTGTTGCTGTTGCTGTTGCTGTTGCTGTTGCTGTTGCTGTTGCTGTTGCTGTTGCTGTTGCTGTTGCTGTTGCTGTTGCTGTTGTTGCTGCTGCTGCTGCTGCTGCTGCTGCTGGTGCTTCAGCTTCTGCTTCTGCTTCTGCTTCTGCTTCTGCTTCTGCTTCTGCTTCTGCTCGCCACCGTAGAATTGCGCGACGCTCGGCTCACGTTCAGTCGAATGAGTGGCCATAAACGTAAACCGTGTTCTTTTAAGTGGGGCGCCTTTAAAAAGATCGCCTCCGCATGTATGATCGCTCGAGCCAAGTGACTCGACTGCCTATGAAGGGAGAAAGGTTTCGGCTTTCTACGTCTCCGTTCCCCGCATTCTTCGCTCTGTGCACGGATGGGCACGTGGAACGACGACAGAGGGAGAAAAGAGAAGGAGCGCGCGTAGGCTACGCCGGGGATAGTAATATTCTTGAACCCCCAAGAGAAGGCTTACTGCAATAACCCCCCGGGCTCAAACTCAAAAACCCACAACGCTTGACTCTATGTATCTCATCCTACTCCTCTGCCTCTTATGGGCTGCTTCTGGTACGGGATATTGTTGGATAACGCTAGTCGAGCACGCCCTATAGTAGCACAATAAATCTTGTTCACCTTCTCCCAAATACAAGTGCGAGCGCGTAACCGGCTAACCTATCTCAATAATACGATATTCGAGAACTACATTCATATTACCTTCGAAAGTTTGGGTACATGTAACGGCTTTAGTGAAACTGTAACATTGCGAGACTAAAATTGAAGATAGCACGAATCGATCGGCAGTATAGCGTTGGCAGAGCACCCCTAAGTGACGGAGGCTCATTTCTCCATGTAAAAGCTATAGTAGTAGCTACGTACCGCATTCGGTACGAAAGAATAGCAAGCGTAGCTCTTCCCCGAAATTAGTAGTGGGAGAAAGTAAGATGTAGAGAGAGAGAATGAAGCGACCGATCGGGGGTCGGAAAAAAATTGGTGGCAATAAAAATAAATTACATGCGTCGTAACGCTCGGTGGTAAGAGGCCCGAGTGGGAGAGAACGAGGCTCGGAGGCATCCATCCCGAGCGCGCTTGCATACTTCGGGTCCTGATTAAAATTGGGGTGTGCCGGTACGAGCGCACCGATCGTCTCGCCCCAGGCCCTTCCTTCGGGATTCGTTTCTTCTCGTCTTCCCGTTCCTTCTCCGTTTGCTTTCTCTTCTTTTTCTTTCTCTCCTTTGGCCGCTTAACTCATGTGTCCGCTTCGTTATTTTCGCTTAGTCCTTTTATTTTACTTTTTTTCCAATTTTTTTTTTTTTTTTGCACTCCAGATTGTAGGCTTTAACTCGTTTACCTTCGTTTTCTTATTTCCTTACATTTACGTAGTACTCGTGTTAGATTTTGTACCTAGCACGGTTCCTTCCTTGGCAACTCGACACACCCCCCCACCCCAAGAGTCTTCAATTGAGGCCGAGCTCTCGAGGGATTGTATGGGGCACTGCTATATCGGTGTGCATGTGTTGTAGCCTCCGTGGTGTCAGTGTTAAAAAATAGTGGTAGTAGTATAGATGAACTACAGTGCGGACGATAGCGCAGGTCTCGAGACGTGGAAGTGCGTTCGCGTAGGCGTCAGAAAACAGAAAACGCAACAGTGGAGTCTTTCTCTTTCTTGTGTGCTCGTCGTGGCTGCGAGTCTCATAAGATATAAGGATAGTCAGCATGTCGTGTGTTACACATGCATATAATTCGTTCGTGCCGTGGTGAACCAATACGCACATGGCCAATCATACATAGTATCCCCTCTTCTCGCACGCACGAGCCAGCACCAATCTTTACACACGCTCGCACATATTTATGTTTTGGCGCGCGTATGCATGCATGGACGATTGGACATGGTCTCCGTGGCACGGTGCGCGACGTGCGCAGGGTTTTCGCATTTATTTAAAGCGCAAGGACACCTAGTCGAGTCCTGCACCAGGCCGAGCAGTTCTCGGGCGCAAAGTGCCAAGATGTGTCCTCGTCCACGTAACAAGCTATCGCGAACGAGCGCAACTATCCAGCGAGAAACACAGACAGAACGATGTATGCAAGGGGGAGGAGATAGACAATTAAAAAATAAAAAGACGGAAAATGGCACACGCACACGCACACGCACACGCACACGCACACGCACACGCACACGCACACGCACACGCACACGCACACGCACACGCACACGCACACGCACACGCACACGCACACGCACACGCATAGTGTGGAATGCGAAAAGTCGTTACGAGCAATAAATTGTTACCGATAATTACCCTGGATCGGGCATTATTTACGATTATACATTGAGCGATATAATTGCATCAATTACTACTACCAGCGGCGCCGCGGCTGACTGTTCTGTAACTATACCGAATGTTCGGCGAATTCACCCATTTACAGAGCAAAACTTTGTTGACGTTTCGATATTGGTTAATATTGTAAAAAGTATCAAAAGTACTTATTAAAACAGATTATTTAATGCATATGTTGGGAGGTTGGGAGCGGACGGACAGGAGTAGAGTGTAACCGCTATCTTTGACGATCAGGTTCAACCGGATCGTCGGAAGATCCTAAAATTCTCCAATTGGAATTAGCAGCTCGCGATAATCCTTAGCGGCAACGGTTGTAGGCGCCAGCTGCATCTGTAGTTGCTTGCTATGCTGAAAGCGACGTACGAGAAACCTCACACCAAGGCCAGCACACGATAGCCAATAACTTCCTTGGAAAATGACAGCCGGAGGGATCGCGAAGTCGAGGTAGCGGCCCTGAATCTTCTGCAGTTGCGCGAACATCTCCGTGTATCGCGACAACTTTTCTCCGTGTGGATGTGAGACAAGCCAGATTCATAATTCACTGTGGTGCGTAAGAGGTTTTGGGTGGTCATTCGAAAGAGTCTATCTTTTTGCTTACTCAGAGGAAGCTTTGTTTTGATGAAATTTTTTTTTTTCGATATATCGATGAAAACGTGTTCAGAATGTTCCAAAACATTGAAAAATCAATTTTAGAAAATATGTCCGAATGTGTGCGTGCGTGCCCGCGTCAGCGCAAAACTCAAAGCGCCTCGAATGATCAAGCTGAAATTGCATACACAGTATGTGTGATTAATAGCCAAAATGTGACCAACGTTTCATAAGAAAATATGCAATTGTTTTTTTGTAAGAGTAATACATAATACATACACACACAAATATACATAGTGTATTTTTACATACTTAAAAAATATTTATTCGCTCTCTAACATTTACAATTTTTTTTTTTTTTAGCTATCTGACTAAAAACGTGTACACATATGGAGTGTGATCGCCCGATGATTTCTATTAAATTTGGCGAAAATCGATCGAACCGTTTAAATTTTATTGCATTTTGATTTTTGTGAATTTCATTAAAAATGTGTACTTTATTTCAAATGCAATTTCGTGATCAGCGTGAAAAAATATATTACATATAGTCCCGGCGCGACGACTAACGAAGAACATTTATTGAGAACTTTTTATAGCCAATATTGTAAAAATGAGTGATTTTGCGATTTCTTTGCTTCCCGGGGGCATCGCGTAAAACTCCAGGTACCTATCATGTTCTGCGACAGGAAGTACACAAGATGATGGGTATGACGGGGTTAAAAAAGCTAGATAAAGAGGTATCATTTGGATTTCTTGAGTAAAAATCGAAAGAAATCTGAATTGGCCAGCTGTTTTGCATAAAAGTTAAACACGACGTTGACGTTGAAAAAAGTTAAAAATTGCAATTTTGATATCGCTTTCTCATAATGTTCCTTTATTTGCAAAGCTTCCACTATGAGGAAGCGAAAAATGCAAAAGAATTCTTTCTCGTAAAAGAAGCTTCGCTAATGAAATTTCAATTTTCATCTTTTATGAGGAGGCGATATGAAAATTGCAACTTTTTGATGAGGCGAGCGAGAGACTAGACGTATCGTCTTCGATGGCTTGGGACACATCGCAAGGTTTATCGGTTCGGAGCTTCGATCTAATAAGCATTCTATTGTAGTAGTAGTAGTAGTAGTAGTAGTAGTAGTAGTAGTAGTAGTAGTAGTAGTAGTAGTAGTAGTAGTAGTAGTAGTAGTAGTAGTAGTAGTAGTAGTAGTAGTAGTAGTAGTAGTAGTAGTAGTAGTAGTAGTAGTAGTAGTAGTAGTAGTAGTAGTAGTAGTAGTAGTAGTAGTAGTAGTAGTAGTAGTAGTAGTAGTAAAAGGGTATTTATCGACAATAACAGTTGGTCCATACAATCTCCGATACATCTCTCCATGTTGTTGTTAAGTCGCTTTTAACGACATTGCCAATGGACCATCGACCGGAGTCCTTCATCCCAAGATTTTTTCTATATTCGGGTGGATTGCTAAAATATTTTTTCCCTTAGTTTATTGAACTTACTGCTGTGATTTTGTTATTTTGTTATTGATATGTCTGGAAAATGTGCCTGTACAAGTATATGGTTTATACTTGTATTTATGTGTTTTCTGGGCCCTTTATATTGGCCATTTGTTGAAGCTGTTGGAAGATTGTGTGCGTAGGTGATTTGTATTTGCGTTTTATCTGTTCTTGCGGCTGCGCGGATAGTGGCTTAATGTTATTAAGTCGGTTGACAGGGAATCGTTTGGTGAGATATTTATTTGCATCTATCTACTATTGGTATTATGCCTGTTGTCTCGTATAGAAGGGTGTTACGTAGGTTCTCAATGGGGTTAACGGGGCGATGAATGCGTGTTAGTCCCCGGATTGCACACACTTCCGCAGTTTAAATTTTTTTTAATGCATTGAGAAATATAGAGTAGCCAAATTCAATTATAGGTCGGCATATGCTCTTATATATTTTTGTAAACTGCTTTGTCGGGAGGTTACGGGTCCTAAATGAGATGTTTCTGAAGTGTGAAGGTCTAGTCGATATTTTTAATTTCCATTATTGGAGAGGGAAGTTGAAATTTCGTTTATGATCTACTTGGATACCTAGATACCTAGCGTGTTGGCGAGCAGCGATTTCCACATTAAACATATTGATTTTAGGAGACTGCGGACTGATTTTATGGTTGAAGATGAGCGCATTCTATTGTATTTTACCGAAATATTCAGATTTTGATAAAGCAACAATTACACATTTGCCCTTTTATTTTTGCACGTCTATGAAATGTTCGTAATCACACGGGTGAGAAAATTGTATACTGTACGCTTTTGACATTCCACAACGATTTCGCGTTCCCGATTAGTGAATGTCCGTGGACGACCCTTAATTTTTCTTGTCCAAACTCATCGGTAACAATGCACCTCACTGCTGTAACGCTCTCCTTTCGACACTATAGAAACTCTTGTATAAATGACTAATCGATTAAATTTTCATACTATCGAACAGTAGTTCCGTGAAGTTACGCAATGTACGTATTCGAAGACATACTATACTCGTACATCCTCGCATATCCTTATCGCCAAAGCTGTAGTCCCGTCGAAAAGCTCGATAAAACGGAATATTAATGGCATCTTCGATGCATAAACACTTTACGTAAGGATATTATCGAGCAATAAATCCGGAGACTGCACACGTATCTTCGGTAATCTTCTGTGCTCTATCCAGTTCTATCTCTTACGACTATCCTCCTATCGTCGATCATGCTGAGCCGCGTAACCTCACCGAAGTTTACACCGTCTTCTGTCCTTCGTCCTTCTTCTTACATCTTTGACTTTCGAGTATGATCCCACTGTGCGGTCTCTTCCAACGATCGTACGACTTGGCGGTCGATTCTTTTCATTATTAAAACGACTCCCGATTAACTGCAATTTTCTTTTCTCTTTCTCTTTATTTAAAATCAATAACTCTGCAACGATAAAGGAAAGCGTCTCTATCTTTATCAATATCTTTTACTCGGACATATTAATTATTCCTGGTGTACAACAACTTCTCTAGATGTTCCGTCTTGGTTAGTCGTTCTTTCTCGGGCAGAAAGCGAGTGTTCGTTTCTATCAACTCTGCACTGACATACACCACATCGAACTGTATCTCATTTGACAACCTAGAACGAGCAAGAGTTGCGACAGAATCGGTCGATGTATCAAAGTCTTCTTCCAGAACTGAACTTTATTATTAGTGGCTGGCTACCCATGGGTCTTCGGCCACTTGGTCGATAGTCAATTTCAAGATTAATACAAGTTCGAGACTTCATGAATGATTTAAAGACAACAGCGAATCTCCTACGTTCCTGATAGATCTACAACGTTTTCGCCTCACGTTTCGTATCGTATAGTTTGTTTACTGGGTGATACGGTGACGCGTTTCCACAGTGGCAAAGGGTGTTGGAAGAGGAAGCGCGTGCTCGGGATGCGCGCCTTACCCGGGCCTGATTAGCATCGCTCCCCGCAGAGCCAGCTTTGCGAAGGCCAATGGCACCTTGGCTGGTCCTCGACGATGCTGAACGGGCAAGGGGGTTACACGTAAGTGCAGATTCATAGTAGAGGGAGCCGCCGCTGCAGGAGAGGGTGGTTCGACCGTGCTACCGACCGATGCCAGTCCCGCTGCCGCGACGCGTTGCGCGCCATAAATATGTATGTATCATCCACCACTGTGACCTGCCCTACTGGCCCACTGGGTCAGACTCATGCTTCATCACAATGAGCACCTTACCTTACTCTGCTTTTCATTCAAGTGGATAGAACCGAACATATTTCCTGTCGACTCGTTGACAGACTTATTATTTAGTACAGATAATGGCAAAAGAATTATATTTTTTATGTCAATACTACTACTAGTTTTTCATTTTGTTTGTTTGTCGCGACTTTGAATTCCTCGATAATTAATTTTACCTCAACTCATCATCGATAGTTCCCTTTTCGCGAGTGATAATGAGACGTATACCAAGAGACTTGTACATTTTTCCGTCAATCCGTATAGACAATGAACCAGCGAACAAGATTCATGGAAACGGAATGAGCTAAGGGTGTGAGGGAGAGTAGAGTCCCCGAGTAAAATGCGAATTTAAGCGCGAACCTCATAAATACATGCAATCCGCGAAGTCGGGTTGTGCGCCGACAGAGATGCTGCTGATTCTAAGAGAGAAACTGCAGGGTATGTGTAACACAGTACGAAAAGAGTGTTTGAGTTTGCCGCACTATCCGCTATTCCGCTCAGCTGGCTGTGATCAGCAGCAATGGGGCTGCACGCAGCGAGCAATGACGTCGACTTCTTTCACTCATTCCCTCGTAGAAAGTCATTGATGCAGGTACCGGCCATGCGGTAGAGGTATGTCGAAGCGACGTTGATTAACTGTTTAAGAGTCGCGTTCTACTCTATTCCAGCTAAAACTCTACGTATGATTTCACGTGGCTCTACTCCGTACTGCATTAATTTTGCGGCACTTACAGCACTCAATATAAATCGGAAGGAGCAATTGCCTTTGGCAAATTTCCTTTGTAGCCAGACAATGCCCGATATAAGATCTCCACACCGCGTAGGTTATAGATGGATGAGTAAGTTACCATTTGCATACCTGACGGACTCGTGGACAAGACCTGTTTTCTTTCGCTCTCCCCCTCTCGCCAGTCATCATTATATCGTGGTGGCGCGCATCAAGAGCGGCATGCAACATGAGGGGATCGTAAGAAACGAGTATTGTCACCGGGTGGCTTCGCGGAAATGTGAGATACCTAGAATCGGTGAATGCTACGATGTTATACGCGAGGGCTGTTCCGACGGATTTTCTGGGTAGTTTTGGCATCGAGCCATGGTTCCCCCTGAGAATCAAAAGTAACAGAGATGCAGTTAAAAGGATTAAAAGATGGTTCGGAACGATGACACGTTCGCGTGATCGACAATGACCTAAAAGTTCAGGTAAAGAATCGATCAACTTTGCTTTTTTTTTTTACCTTGCTGGATAAAAAATAATTATACCTCTAATTTATGGGAAATTATCAGCCGCCTGAATTACGATACACTAGGACCTCGATTTCCTGAACAATTTCACCCAGGGAGCGAATATCGATCGGCGATTTTGTTAAATGTGATGCGGAGACGGTCCCGCCGCTGTGAACAAAATCATGGTTCTAGTGTACAAAGAAAAAACAACAAAAAACAAAACAAAATGGCAGCCAAATATTCAGTTTTTTATCAATGTGAAATGGAAATAATATATATGTCGTACAACATCTTCATTCTTCAAGCTATTACTCAGCATCTATTTATTTTAACATCACCATATTATAAATTTTTCTGGTGTGAAAATGACGGTACGCGTGAGTCAACGCATGTTGCACGAAAGCGCGAGAGATTCACATTACACTCATGATGGTAGTGTATACGTAACAGTCGAGCTGACAAGGAACATGCTACGGAGCCATTAAACGGAGATTGGTTTTTTCGGTCAGTGTCTATCCTCGTGTTGATTATTCGTCGGACGTCGACGTCCGACTCACAATTAGCCATCTGCCATCACTGATTGCCACGAAAAATCTGAAACTGGCGTGAAAACGAAAAAAAAAAAAAAAGAAGAAAAACCAAGAGCATTCGACTTGTTTATCCGAACTGCGCGGGTGGGTTGCTTGTTATTATTATCACTCTACCCGTCCGTCAACGGTAACCGAAGTGCGAGCGCGAATAGCAGCACGGTGATGGCCAATTTTTTTTAATCATCATCGCGCGCTACTCTGTACGTTTAATTTTCGTCACGTTGATTAATACGAGCTCCGATCCAATTAAGCCTTCAAGTAACGAGGCATTGCTAGAAAGAGCTAACGAGATTGACACGTCCACGATACCAGCTTTTTGCTCTGTAAATCATCCGGTTTTCAATCTAATGTTTTGTTTTCCGGTGGTGGGGAGTGCAACTTGATTATTTTGCCGCAGCAATATGAGGACCACTTCCGGATAGATGAAGATCGGAAGCAGTATGTCACGAGGTCGAGTGGGTCTTGAAAAGTTACCGACGCCTCAGCCACATACGATGCTAATTACGACCCTTGCCTTTTTCTCTCTTGATACGAATAATAGCTTACTTACACAGATGAAAATGAGAAGGAGCGCGTACAGAAGACAGGTCCCTCGGCGTTCCTCGGTAATTGCATTATTGCCAAGAGAAGTGAGAGCGCACAGCATGCACTTGAGCACGAGACGCGTGCTGGATCTGAACTGCATCCAAAGAGGTCCGCGTCGCTGCTGCACTGGGTAATCGTCCGCACCTCGGTAATTACCGCGGATGAACCACGGTGTGCACGCTACACCTGGCATATACCGTGATTTTATGGGATCTCGTTAGGCGCGGAGCTGCGTGCAAATCTTGTATCGTTTGAACTGTGCCAATTGTCAGGTCGAATTTGCGGTATCTCCTCGAATTCGTAGACAAGTAGTTGGCCAACATTTCGGAGGGGGTGGAAATACAGTATTAGTACCTCTCGAATGGGATGAGAACACGGCGAATCGAGTGATCGAATGATTCCGTTGTAATGAACATGGTTCATGGATGTCGTGGCTTCATAACAGTTCAGCCCGAGCTGCACCGAGTTCTTCGATACGACGCCGAGAACAGTCGATGCCGTTCGCTACCAAATACCCGAGGTCGCCACGCGTTCACATTGGAAAATCGACTACCGAGCTGAGGGAGTTAAAGAATTCGGGCCTTCGACTTTCGGCCGTGGATTCGAAGAGAGAAGAGAAGCGAACTACGGTGAAGGGTGGTCCGCGGGGTTTATACCCTACTAAGGAAAGACGGGAGCGTGCGAGCGTGGAGAGCGAAGAGCCGAGCGTGCAGAACGCGAACCGGGTAAAGCGCTCGACTGCAATTTTTCTCGCCATATACGTGACGAGAATGAGAATAAAAAACGCCCTTAGTAAAGGGAGTCCCGGCGAGTTTTTTTTCGAATGGCGGTGGTAGACAGGAGAGAGGAAGAGAAGAATAAGGCCTCGTGCGAATTTCCGTCAGTCGTATTTTCTGACGAGAAGAAGTGAGAGATGGCATGAATGAGTGGTGGTTGGCTGTTGGGGGTGAACTCTCAGGGTAGTTTTCGCCTAAGATTATTTATTAAAGTGACTCGAAAAAAATGCCTATTCGAACGACATAAGACGGTTCGGATTGGAGCTCAACGTTTGTTTTGTTTTCGATGGTGGCAGCGGCCACTATCAGGATGCGACAGATTCGAATAAGCAGACAGATGGGGAGAATACTGCAGCCAAACGATGGATGAAACGAGGGAAAAATAAGAGAGACAAAATTAAGAGTGGAAAGGGATATCACGTTGACCAAATCAGACGATATCGGGATCCACATTAGATCACTAAGTCTGATTCGCATTGACGCGAATCGTGCCTCTGGGGCGGAAAATATGATTGCCTTGACTGAGCGCGGTGTCTGGGCGGCACGTCGCTCGACGTCGAGGGTGGGATTAATGCTACCCTCGGGGATTCACGAGGTTCGCACCATCCCTCTTCCTCTCGCATTATTTTTTTTTTCCTTTCACTCACTTTCTTGCAATAACCTATAAAATTTATTCTGTATACTCGAAGCACACGTGTATCCTACCTACACGATATCTACATTTCAAATTGCGATAATATTAACAGATATGAGAGTGGTACAATGCATTAACAGTGTTGCTTCGTTGGACTACGTATTATACACTTTGCACACTTTTAATAACATTCGTTGCTTAAAAATATAATTTCGTTAAACGAATAGTAGGTATATATAGACGGAAGTCGAAAGGTACGCTTCGTGGGAGTTGCGCAGAGCAAGTAGGTATAATTTATAACATTCGCTTCAGTCGCATTTGCACGCGTGTGTGTGCGTCTGCGTTCCCTTTCGACAGGCGTATCGAGGCTTATCCGAATCGATAAAAACTCCAAGTATTTCGGAGCATCGATAGGCACGATGACTGCTACCGCGCAGTGACAAGAAGAGAAGAGAAGAGAGCCCCGACTGTTTTATTGTGTCACGTGCAAAGGCACGGCGGCCAGCCCCATATATCAGTCGCTTCAGAGGGGAGACGTCGATATCCCCCGATCAATCATTAATAAGGCCTGAAACCCCAAATACATAAGGCAGTGGCTCGGCTCCGTCACGTTCACCCTTATAACTCGGCTGCACGCCGTCAGGCCCGTCACTGGGTAGAAAAAATGTATTGCCGAATACCCAACCACGGATTGATCGAATTTTATATTATTCTACGTGATTTCTTATCCGTCCATCTATCCTATACTTTTGCTCAAGTTTTCTAGCAACAATTGTTTAATTAAAAAATAACCAATCAAAAGACATTCTCGTTTACTCCTCATAAATGTTAAATACTGAAAAGAGCGTTACTACAATATCGTTATATTATTTTACGTTACCGACCAGGTCTCGGTTATGCAGGTCGCATAATTTTACAACGGGATGTAGTAAAAGCTAAAAAAAAATCCCTTTCCAATTTTCGTCGGTAGGCAAAACTCAACCACCCAGTCGTTCTACAGAAAGATCCCGTGGGACTTGCCGAGCTGTACTCGCGCGGTCTCGTGTATAGGATACGTACAGCCCAGGCACGAGATCGCTTCGATCCGGAACGAGGAGATATCGTTGCGGTTTAAAACGTCGTTCGATGTGGCCGGCCATTGCCAGGGTCTTGAACGACCCTCGTGCTCGCTCGAACCCTTCGTCGGTGGTACGGGGATTTCGCGCGGATCAGCGGAAAGTGAACGCTCTCCCCTTCCTTCGGATTTTACGTCATTTTTCTAGCGGTGTACGCAAGGTTCTGTGACTAGAAAAATAAAAAATGTATATGCGATACACGACAAGGCTCTCACATACGTTTCAAAATGGTACAGCACGAATAATCATACAATAGTTGATTAATTCTTTGTGAAACTTTGAGTGGTAATACATTTAAAATTAGCTGCACAAGAAATTTGTTTCCTTATAAAACAACTGTTTAGAATTCTTTCGCCGACTTGAATGTTGTGCCCATTGGGAATATATTTACGTTCGCTTGATATCGGCAACAATCGCGACAATAGTGTCTGCGTCGGGGCTGAAGCTCGCGGCTACAGGCGTGTAAGGAGGGCGGATAAATCAGGGCGAAAGAGGAACGATATATAAACGTGTTCGGCGAAAGAGAGAAAAAGAAAGGGAAAGCGAGAGAGAGAGAGAGAGAGAGAGAGAGAGAGAAACAGGGGCAGGGGGGTGGGATCGCGAAGTGGGCTTCTCGAATGACGCCATGTGCGCTCACGCACCCGGGCTTGGCTTTTGCCATGCGAAACCGGCCGCTCGGCAGCCGTTCTCTCGCGCGTCTCCCGTGCTGTATTTCCTCGGGCGAGATAATCAATCTACAACCGCCTCTTCGCCCCATCTCTTCCTCTCTTTTCTCTTCTGTACTCCCTTGAAGAAGGCCTCATCCTCCGATGGATCTCGCTGCAGTCCTTACCCCTATTTCTTGATGGTTCCCCGCGCATTCGCCGCTCTAGCTTCGGGGCCCACTGGTACCATGTTCTGCAGGTTACCTCTATACCCGCTCTCGCTCACTGAACGGTGGAATCGAACCGATCGTCGCTCTTCTATTTATTGCTCCTCCGCTTTCGTTTCAGTGGCGTCGACACTCATCGTGGACAATATTATTATTTTTATTAAATCGATCGGGCAAACAGTCTTGGAGTGTAACATGTTGTCTCGAGCAGGAGTATATACGTTTCATGAATAGGTTATTGAGACTATCCGCGAATTGGTTAGGGGAGCCAGGTGAAGCGGTACCGGTTTCGCGTACCTGCAGACGTATATATGTCTTGTATGTTTAGCGATGTGGCTTGAAGCGCGAAACGATCGTGAAGCATAACATACTTACAGACCGAATCGACGGGAATATTCGCGGCTGTAAAACACCCTTAAGGAAGACAAACGAGAGTTCGATGTCGAGGCTTGCATCATTGATGATGGCCTATTCCCCGAACGGTGCTACATAGCCAGCCCTCGAGCTCGTGGTTTATCTGGCCATAACTATGAAATATCCTCGACGCGGCCGGGCCTGATTGGCGCGAAGCGTTTTGCCAACGGTATATCTATACTCCCGCTCTCGACTCCGAAAAAAAAAGGCACAGTCACTCTGCGGTAGTGAGATAAGATATCCTCGCTCGTGTCACACGCTTCCTCCTTCTCGTGGAAATGGACAGAGCAAACTAACGATACGAGTATCGAATCTAACTGGAGCTTGTGCCAAATATTATGATTTTGTTTCGAGGATGAAGAATTGAAGGATGTGGCTTGTGCCGATTTATGTAGGCGTCGATGAAGATACTTACAAAAGAGACGAATGAATCGTTGGCGATATCTCGAGGGTGGATGCATTGCGAAGTCAATGACAGAACGAGATCGATGCCGACGGCAAAGTACAGACGGAACACTAGTTCTCGATTCACCCGTAGAAACTCAGAGTCTCGAGATCGAGTTACGGTCCTTACGCAGGAGAAAGCGAAAGGGAAAAGAATATAGAGAGGAGGATCGTTCGCGGTGACCGGTCCGAGAGCTGCCCTTCGGCAGTAACAATGCACACGGCCGCCTCGCTTCTACCGTCCGTTGTCTCGTAAATATAAATGATGCCGCGACTCGGTTATGGCCGTGTAGCTACCGTGCACCCTCGCAAAAGCGCAGCGGAACGACGGCCGCACCGTGCGCACATAACGCGATTCTTTGGCACAAGTTCCGCCCAGCGTGCGCTATCTATCTTGGCTTTTGCCTTATTCCCCTTCCCTCATGCGCTAGCCTCAATAAATCCACTATCTTTGCACGCGTATCTACACCCGTAAATGTATATTTTTCTGTCATGGTATCCGTTACAGAGGGTAAAATACTTGTGCCCCGTTGCGCGAGCATCAATGAAAGGAAGAAAATTAATTCAAGCACTCGAGCTACTTGAGTTAATGCAACAAACTGCTGAGAAATTCTTATATTATTTATTTAATGCTCCATAATGACCGATCGTTATCATTGTTGCGCAATGATTGGTCATTCGATCGCCCGATCTCACCTATTTCGTTTCGCGACGATAAGAGTGAGGTAGGAATTGCAGTTGAGGAGGACAGCTAACGTAGAATGGTGAGAGACGAAGAAGGTTGGCGTGAGGTGGATGTGAATGCGTACACGGATGAAAAGAAGGTGGAGGAGGATCGAAGGTGCAGCAAGCGAAGACGCCGGCGAAGGGAAAAGAGGGCGGGTCGGTCCATTAGGCGGTATCGGGACCATCGCACGGTAGCACCACGCTCTCTGCATCTCAATGCAAACGGCCCCCCGAGCCCGTATAGGGCCGAACTCGACTCTTTCGGTACCCTCGATCGGGTCTTTAGTCAGAAAATCCGAAACTCTCAGCGAAATCCTTCGACACCTCTGAGCCTCTTTTCTCTCTATTTTTCATCTTCTCCGTCTTAGCGTCGCAACAGTTTTACAAGACGTTAACGTATTTTTCTACATGAGTAAAAAAACTCTCCTATTCGATTGAACAATTCTGAAGTAAGAGTCGATAACCAACGTACCATCGAAAGTTAATTAATTGCGGAGAGCAAAATAAACGGGAGTCGATCGTCTGATGGAAGGCAAAGGGGATGAAATGAGAATCGAAGTAACGCGGCCCTGGAGTAGGATAACACCGGTAGCCCCTGCGGCGCTGTCTTGTGATCTTGGACCGCAAGGGCGACTGATACACTACGGGCATTAAACTTTCTCACTCGATGATTTTTCGTTTTCGTCCTCTAACTCGTTGCACTTCTCGTCGAATGTTTCGATAAGCTTCGGAGCACTCTCGGTTTACGGATACATGGACACAGGCTCGGCTTTTGCCTGCTGCGGAGGAGCAGTTTGATTGCCGTGATACTGTGGAATAGCTACGAGCAATCAGTTAGTAGATTACGTTCCAATCGAGACTTCACCTAGAAAACAATTTTCGAAAACTATTATCGCTATATCAATAGTGTACAATATTTCGAATGTTTTGCCAAAGCCTTGTGAATTTTGAAACATTTACTTATTCCCAAATAAATTTAAAAAAAGTCTTGCTTTTCGAAAGAGTCGAGATACAGTAGAATCGGTTGACTCGTTCGTGATTGGGGGATAAGAAAGCGGATATCCGGTAGGAAATCAAAGACCGAATCGCATCGCTCCCGAGTGCTCCCGCTCGGTTCGAATTCGAAAAATCCATTAGCCCCAGCGAGCTGGTCAAGAAGATGGGGTTACAAGGTGCGAGAGCTTGCCGCGTTAGAAAGAATACAGAAGGGCAGAGGGTATCCTCCCAGCAACACCATTCACTGGACGCTTCGAACAAGGAGAAACGCATACAGTGTAAAGAACAAGCGCGAAATAAACAAGAGGAGAATGAGAGAGAGAGAGAGAGAGAGAGAGAGAGAGAGAGAGAGAGAGAGAGAGAGAGTGAAAGAGAGAGAGAGAGTAACGTTACGGGAACACGGTCTCGTTAATGGGTGGCTTAACCGGATTATGAGGAATTAAATTAAGGGAATTGCGTTTGTTTCGGGGACTGGATGCGTTGTTGCTGGACTCTGTGTGTAGAGACGGTGCTCTCACGAGTTCCAACGAGGAACCGCAAGGGACGGTAAGGTGTCCGCTTAATGAGCTCAATCTCGCACGAGACCCGAGAAGAGAGAGGAGCATCGAGAGATCCAAGTTACTTTGTCTTCGGGATGATATCGAACCCGCTGTCGTTAATGTATCCTATGACCTCGTCACAAGGACCGAGTAAAGTATGAGTGTACACGTAGCTAAAAAACACTGTCATCTTTCCATACTTGCCATACTTTTTGGCATGTCGTTTGGAAGATCTCTGTTGAAGGCTGGTACATGCTTATTTGAGTGTCGACGTATCTTACGCCGTTACAGCTACAAGAACTCGCGATCACAATCTCGCTCTCTCATACCTGTACACTTCGTTCGTCTATGTTGCAGTCTCTCTCTTTCTGTCTCACGATCGTACCGTACTACTCACGCTGATAAACAGCACCGGACCCGAGGCAGTCACCACGCATTTACGAACGATATCCACGTCGAAGGCCGTCCGACGAAGGAGGCGACGGGCTATGGACGACGACGTCGAGGCGCGGAGGTGAGGTAAGCCGAACCAAGTCGAACGGCGACTAGATTTTCCTGTCAATAAATCAAGTCGATCCACGCGGGGCGGCCTCGGCATTTCTGCGAGAGTCGCCGCTGTCGCTGCCGCCGCCGCCGTCACTGCTCCCTGCTTCCTTATTCATACGAGCGAGCGAGCTAAGCTCTCTCGGCAGATCCCAGAAAAAACATCATGCCCAGCTAGCTAGCTAGCTTGTCTCTTCGACCGTCCCTCCTCTTTTGCCCCCTCTACTCTCTATATTATACGTACACCGATAATTTTTCTTTGTGCTTTTGAGCGAGTTAATGCAAGTTGCATTTGTACACAAAATGCCAGCCGAAATTATTAAACTCAGTTTCAGTAGCAGAACATTTTATTCTACCCTTCTTGCGCTTTTTATTTTGTTATACATAATGAGGTTACACCGTTAGTTTGTTAGCTATCGAGGAGTTGGTATTAAGCCCCATCTTCTCTAATATCGATGATCGTGTTTCCAAGTTCACACAGCTTCGGCGTATCATACGGTGGCGATGGCAAGATTCTCTTCCATCGAAAACCTGAAACAGATATATTTCAGATGTTTATCGATCTTATCGTGGAATTTCACGCAAATCGCATTACTAAGTACAGACCTCGTACTAATTAGAGACATCAACAGTCAAGTATGCACTAACTGTCTTGCTTCGGTTAAAATTCCCTGCATTCTCTATAATAGGAAAGCGTAAAGTATACAGCGTCTATGGCTGTACATTATTACTCGTCGTTATACATAATATACATAGGTGAGTACAGTGATTTACGCGTCGGAAGGTACAATGGATACCGAAGGCACATGGCTACACCGCGGTGGATACTCGACTAAAGTGAAATAGCGTCGCCATTTAATTGGGACTCTGTGGAGCGGGTCTCTGGCATTAAGTATGATGTTGCGTTGAGTTCAATTAAAATGGAAATTGGGGATGGTCTACCCTAGCTCCTTCCTTTTATCCGACTCGCTCACTCCCATGCAATGCCACTCGTCTCTCATTCGGCAAGAGCCCTGGCATTTTCTACGTTCTTCGTCCCACTCATTGCCATCTTGCTTCGCACTTTTCGCATTCAACCATACAACCCATTCTCTCTCTCTCTCTCTCTCTCTCTCTCTCTCTCTCTCTCTCTCTCCTCTCTCTCATCAAATTAATACGTACAAATTACCGGAAGCCCGGCAACGACGAAATCAACAAACTCTACTTAACCAAACTCCCCAAGAGTAAAGTGAGCTATCGTCGAGGGTCTCATTTTTATAAACGAACTAGCAGGTTGTTGTGGCTCGGGCGCCTTGCGCCCTCGCGGTAAACTATAAGATTAACAAAAACTTGAAATTTGAATTTCCGGAATTTTTCCGGAAATATGTTACTTCCAATTTCAAAAGTGACCTGATCTTGGCAGTGTTGTTGTGCACAACTCACCGGGATTCACAGAATAGTATAATAGGGGAATAGTTATCAGGACATGGAACGGAAGTACCTAAAGGGATTTAGAATAATTACGGTCTGGGAAAGTGTTCACTTTCGATATTTTCGATGCGTGATTTAATTGTAGCTCTGTAAATAAATATTAGCAATCGGCCGTCTCATCCGAACATTACGGGTGACATGACCACAGTAATAATGGTAGTCAATCAGGCCTAGAGAAACATCGGGATCGCACAATACGTGTCTTACTATATTTTATGTTGCCTAAATAAATCACAGAAAAACAGTAATTGCCTCCCTCAAATGTTTCAGATGCCAAACTAAAAAAAAAAAAAAAATGGTTTCACTGGTCATACTAACCGGATATTGCGGGAGAGATGGCCACGTAGGCATCTCGCTGGCAATATCCGGGTGACATGACCACCGCTGAGATGGCCATATCCCTTGAAAAACAAGAGGCCATGTCCCTCGGAAAATAAGTGGCCATATCACCCATTTTCTCGGAAAAATAGCCGCTGCTTAAATTTAGAGAAGAAATTTAAAAAATAGGTTTATTACGCGCCAATATTTTTTCGAAAGATCCAACTGTAGTGTGCAATATTTATTTGCTAAGAAAATTATAATTTAGCATGTCTCTGGAGCACTAGAAATATACCTCGAGAAATTTCTGTCTACCTCGAAATATGGATTCACCGTTCGTACTGACCCTTGCACGCACAAACTTAAAATTTTTTGCGCAATCGCATTATATCCACATATAGGTGCTGAAAACTGTGCAAGCGGCGGCGCCATTCGTTTGTTACGTTAAAACGTCTTACGGGTGGCCATCTCACCCTGATTTACCCTAAGATGACAAAAACTGGATGAGAGAACTGTGTAAGAGTCCTTTAATCGCGCTGGATTTTCTGTTTACTGATTTTTCCACAAGGTCCGGAAGTTCGTGGACCGGTGGTGCCTCAGGCTCATCGCTCGGCGGAGAAACAGAAGAAAAAAAACCGAGAAATGTTCTTGGCTCCGAGTCGGCTGAGGCTAATGAAGCCGAGATTAGAAGAGCGGGATGATCGGGGCGGCGGATGGTCTCGGCGGTAGATATCGGCTCGTAATTAACACTGAAATATCATCGGTAGGGTAGCCGTTAAGGGACGCCGATCCGTGCATGTCGTTCGTCCCAAGCCGAGGGACCGCGTGGCTTTCGTGCTTGCCCTCGGAGAATTCGATCGAGAGACAAGCTGCTCGCCTCTCCGCGCGACGTTTGCAGTTACTACCGCTCGACCAAGCAGTGCCACACTGTTGTCACGTTCGCGCCAAATAAAGCGTGCGATCGACTTTGTACACTCTTAAATTAATGGCTAGCTAGTATCATTTCTTCTGATTGTTTTCTTTTTTTTCAAGTCATCGTACAACACTTCTGCGTGCGAAAAAATACTCCATTTCGCTTTCATACCATATCCGAGGTTAACGGGAGTTACTAGTAGTGAATAACGAAGCTAGTTCCGCGGTATAGCGATTCTGCGAGCGGCAGAAAATGACGAAAGAACCAGGGAGTACGCGAGCAGTGGATTCGTTGGTAATAACGTTCTTCGAGTTGGCCGATTTGCAGTCGTCGATACTAAAGGACGCTTCTCGGTTGTCTAATGACTATCCTTCAAAGCGTGTACTACCAGGGCAGTTAAATGAGACGAGTCGCCGCCGCTAAATAGCCTACCTCGCCACCAGAACAGATTCGAGCTCTCGCTTCGTCTCTTTCTCCATCCTCCCTCCACTGTACACATTGGTGATGGTTGAAAGCTGACCGCTCCCGTTGTTGTGGTGCCCCCTACTGATTGATCCCGACGCGTAGAGACTTAATAAGACATCGTGATTCGACGCTTAGTCAGACCCTAAATGATCGGTTAATTGTAGATTAAGCCGTATGTAATGGAATTAACGTTGGGTATGATGATGCCGAGGAACAGTATTCTCCTTCTCCTTGGTTCTATTTTTGCGATGGAGCATTTCCGTCAGAGATAGAGAGAGAGAGAGAGAGAGAGAGAGAGAGAGAGAGAGAGAGAGAGAGAGAGAGAGAGAGAGAGAGAGAGAGAGAGAGAGAGAGAGAGAGAGAGAGGAGAGGAAGAGAGCGCTTGTGCGGCCCATCGTATACACCGGTCGAGAGTGGAGAATCGGCAATGGTGTCGGTGAACGGCCGAGCAACCATTTAAGCACGCTTGGTGCTTGACCAAGCGTTCAAAACAAAAAGAAATACGGAAAGACTTGAACGCTTAAGGAAAAGGATAAAGATATTAGAGGATAATATAATGATACGAGGTCGAATGTGCTGCAAGACGTGAGGGCAAACGGAGGACAAACTGCGACGGACTATACGGGAAAGCTGAATTACAGGTAGGAAAATTGAAGTTAACGTGATATAAGAGAAGAGACGAAGATGCGGTGAAACGTTTGTTGCAGACGATTATACGGTCAGCGAAGGCGATAGATCCATACAACGAGTCGCGCGAGGTTTCACGAGCGGGAGCACGTGCGCGACCGATCGTTTATTAACCGCGGGTTAATTCGCCGTTTAGAGTGAGACAGAATGAGTAGAGTCGTGTGGATTGCGCATTATACAGCAAAATGTTTTCACGATAGGGATTCATTAACCGTCGTTAATTAAGACATTATCACATAATAATGATCTCGGGCGTGTTTTAATGAATGAATGAAACACGCCTCATAAATAATTAATCCGTGGTCGATTAAGCCGTGACCATCGGCCGTGGCTAGGAGCAAGCGGGGCCTAAGCGATCTTCTCGCTGCTACAGCACCTACACGACCGTATACGACGGATCTACAAACGAGGACGGCACGCTTGCTGGTACTC